>CCAG010018599.1:0-127883 GCA_001077435.1 Glossina morsitans morsitans | reverse complement strand
ACACGTAATAGACATAATACATGCGTCTTTGTAGCACGCAGTCTGATGTCTCTTTAAGAAACAAAACCAAGTGATTTACTCTTTGGGCAACAAACTCCTTAAAATCGATCTATTACTAATTCTCTTCATTCACTCTATGACGAGATTCACGCCTTCTCATTTTCAAAGAAATAAGAAACATTCAATTCAACTGTCAAGTGCACGGAATATTCTTTGGATCGACTTCTAAACAATAGCAACGACAACTTTGCTTGTTGCCGGAGTCCTTACGATGTAAATAAGCGCAATCGAGCCAGACAACTTTCTTTTAAAAGAAAGTTGCATCGTGGAAACGATTATTTCAATGAAAACATTTCGGTTCATGTCGTCGCTTTATAAAAAATAACAAAACAACGAATAACGTCTCAAGCTCGTTGTTTTTAAGGGAACATTACAATCTGAAAATGTTAGAAATGATCTGTGATTCTGTTCGTGTTCTATGTCGTGAACGACACGAATATTTAAGTCTCCCAACCTGTATAGGAAGAACAACAAAAAGGATTAAAGACTTTCTTCTTCTTTCTGGTAAATCATTAATTTCGTGTAAATAATGAGAACATGGAAAAATCACAACAACACTGCAAAAGAGGAGTTTTTTAAACTTGCGGAAAACGAGCATGTCTGATACATATGTTAGGGGTGTTTCGCTTATTATTGTGGAATTGGAAATGCGCGGCAGCTTATCTTGTTTCGTCGAAAACTTGGTTTCCTTCTTTTTGTTCCGATGTTTATGGTGAAAAGATTTAACTAATGCCGCTATTTTTCTTCAAACTGATGCAAATCCCGATAATTAACCACAGAATATGGCTCTCACATGTAGCAATGACTGCTCCCTTTTATTTTTATTTATTTTTTTTGATTAATTGCTAAATATGTAGATTAAACGAATGGGAGAAGGACGGGCGACGTGAAGAGAGCGAGACAAAACAATTTTGCATGTATGTTAGTTTTTCATAATGTTTGCGGCCCAAGAACTCAATTCGCTATAGAAGAAACGTAAAACGCTTCAAACAGCACCTCAGTTAAGAATCTTACATGTCAGATTTCCTTCATGCTCTGATGGTTGTAAGAGAGTATTCGTGCATTCGAATGACGTCAGAGACACTTCGACTATTGCTTAACGATTCTATTAATTGTTGTTGGTCGATATCTCTACGGTGTGTCGAATATAAATTTTAGTGTATAGTGAAAATATAAGCAGTTCTACTCTCTTATCGATTCCCGATTTTTCACTGACAGGCTCCAAATAATTTGCTTAAAAAATATGAAATCTTAGAAAACAAAAATTCACACATTTATCATATTATTTTCAAAACTTCTGTCATCCAAATATGCGGCCAACTATACATGCATGGGATGCATGTACAAGCATTCGCACTTAGGCATGTGTGCGTAAGCCCATACAAAACCATTTTGATATCTTTGAAACTGTTTAATACATTTTCCCTTTTTAACAGATTTCAAATATCGCAAAACATTGATCTTTTGACATACTTTGTTTGTAGGAGATATTACATACGCACACACACTCTTATACAATAGATGTACTTTTTTCTCTTTCAATGCTATAATAATAAGATTTTTTATTTGTACAACAAACTACTTGATATGAAAGATAAATATCAATATTAAATAAAAACAGTGTTACACAAAAACTCACGCACACACGGTCATGCGCCCATTTTTCATACAAATATTAGCATCAATAGTTAGTTGCACATACGTACGTAGTGAGAAAACAACGGATATATGAAACACGTAAGAAAATTATATTCGGCTGTGACCGAATCTTTTTTGCTCATCCCCATTACCTTGGCAAAAATGACATCTCGATACTTTCCGATATTGAACAGGAGTGGCCGAATTTTTCTACTTTTATACCTATACTGTAGGAGCGCGTAAAAAACATAGGTCCCCATGTTCACCCTTATATCTGTTATCTGTGTGTTTATGAGCAGTGACTAAACAACTTATATTTTCTTTTTTTGTTTTATTTTGCTTCTGTTTTTTTTTACTTTCGAAAACAAAAATACTCTCAATTTATGCTGTGAACTGTAGACATGTCTTCTAACCGATTTGGCCCATTTTTAATTCCAACCTTGTGTGCGCGAGTTTGCAATGTTTTAGCTCCATTTGAAGCCGATATCCTAATTACTATGATTTCTCCACGTATACGCAAACGTCAGGACAAACGGACAGACATGCTTATGTCCAAGAGTATGCATACTTACATATTAGATATACTCTTGAAAGACTGTGAAGTCACCTTCAAATGTTTTAATAAAATAAGTATATCCTCAAACTGTGGTGGTTTATATAAAAATCACAATCACTCGTTATACGTATACGTATATGTTTATGTAAATATGTACATGTATATGTTCATCATAACAAATATCAATTTCAGGTAATCCTTTTCAAAATCTCATCTCGTTTACCCACAAACGCGTTCAAATGTGAAAAATCGTTGTTTTTCTTTTCCCTGCTTAGCCACTGAAAGAATGGTGTTTGCATTAAATTTAAACAAAACCTGAGGCGTTAGAACATTTGTTTTTCTAAATATTTAAGAGGCAAACGGAGAGAGAGAAAAACAAACCGATATAATATATAAAAAAAACAACGCCCAACATTTTCATAAATATTATGTGTGTGGCATTGAGTTCGATTGCAATACCGAAAAACTGCGACATTATTGCAAGACCATATCAGTCCCTGTGTCGTTCACATCTTCATATATAAAAGACAATTTCTGTGGCAATATACTGGACATAAATTGATAGACTCCCAATATGTGTTAACGGGAAAACGTAAAATGTAACACAAGGTGGAGAGAAATTATTGACTGCAATTGCTTAATTCCGGTTAATATCTGTATTAAAATATAGTTATATGCGCTACAAAAGGCTGCGAAGAGTATTCCAAATTCGACCAATTTAATAACTAATACGGTGTTCTTGTTCTTTTTGTTTTTTTATTTCTTTGGTCTCTTATATGTCGTTCGTTTTTCTTGCTATGATAGCTTCCCGCCAAACAGACAACATTGTTACTTAATGCCAATCAAAACAATCGCATGTTTGAATGCTACGAAATACTTTTTGCCAATTTATCCATTTTAGGGTTGTTGTTGCTGTCATTGTTGTTGCTGTTGCTGTTGCTGTTGCTCTTGTTCTAGTGTGTACTTCTGTTAGCTGCACGTTCGTTGATCCAATGCTAGGGCATATCTATTGAAAAGAAATCTTTTACTCTATGTGTATGCGCGTGTGTGTGTTTGTGTTCAGTCTATGTTGAGTATCGATTTCATAGAGAGCAAGAGACGTAGGTACGTACATACGTACTTACAGTCGTAAATAGCAGAAATCGTCTTTTTCTTTCAATTCTAACTTTTCGCCTGATATATTGTTGTGAATTTTTGGATTATATCGAAGCCTTTACATATGTCTATATATACACAATGTATATGTACATCTACTTACCTATAGATATGTATATACATATGCAATATTATTTGTTATTGCTGTCAGGATTGTGATTTCTTTTGGCATATTTCGCTCCATGTAGGTATCGATTATATAAATACTTATGTGCCATGTGCTATATATATATATATATATATGTATACATATATACAATTTACTTACGAAAACTGTATTATTAAGAATTTATCAAACATTTAAAACCTTCTACTAACAACTTAAGTGGCTTCGTATTTACATAAAAAATCTATAAAGACGTTACGTGAACGAAATGATTCACTTATAAATTCACAATACTTCACAAATGGTCGTTCACTAACATTCAGATTCCCTTCAGGGGTCATTTCTGCATTATTTCAACTTCCGGACAAACATTGCAACAAGAAACGATAGCCTTAAATAATACAATTTGTCTATGTACGACTAAATAGTTATGTTAATCAATCGATAAATGAAACATATTCAGCATATATTTAGGGCTTATAATTTTGTATAGGATCCTTTAGAACCCGGTATTTTATCGAGATCTGGCCTTCAATTATTCCATTATTTTTTAGATGAATTCATAAGATACGAGCTGCTTGCCAGAACGTTGACTTAATGTCAATTTAATGGCTACTTAAGGAATGGATAGAGGAGTTATGTATGCCTTGAAACAATTTATTCCGTGTGCACGGCTTATGATTCGCCTATGTTCAAAGACCAGCTCGCAGAGAAGCGCCTTAAAAGAAAAGAAGTAAGAAAACATAAACTTCAGGCTTCACACGACTTTTCAGAAATTGTTCTTTTATTGGAGGCTTGCGGAATATCAGCAAATGCCTCATTTTGTCAGTTGAATGAGTACGAGTAGAATCTTCACACAACCTGAACGAGTCTTGGAATTAGTCCCTTATCACAGGGATTGGCATCGGTTTCCCAATAAATTTTCAGAAGGCTCCTGCCTGCGTTTCACCTATTGTGGTTTGTAAGTGGATGAATATCAAATTTCAAAAGTCTACTTTAAAAAATATTTGTTTGAAGGTCGAGGTCCATACGCGGAAGATTGTTATAAAAAGTAATAACAGGGATGTAAAAATACAAGCATATATTATAATAATAGTAATGGCAAGATTGTAAACGGAAGAAGGATACACCTCCAGAGACCTCTTTAGTGGTTCTTCCTTTTATAGAAGTGCTTGTGGGCATGTTATCAACCTCAATCTGGTGTTAATCCGTTCCAATCAACTTAAGATGTAAGCGACAAGTTTCAAATATCTATTTCAATTTTTGCGATTGTCGAGCTTTCCTAGAATACGCGGAATACGCGGACGAGCAGGCAAACACTCATAATCAAATGACTGTTTCGAATCTTACATTAATCAAGAATACATACACTTAGTGGGATAAGTAATGCGTATTCGCAGCATATTGCCTATGGGATAAAGGAAAGAACTGGGACATCGCGACATATTGACAAAAGCTTTCGCTAATTGTTGACAAATCACTTCTTAACTCTCAAAATCATTTTTATACTGAACTTATTGATGACCTTGATAGATATTTTCTGTTCATTTTTAATTAGACCTGCACTTTGAGATTATCGCATCTATTAAAAGTATTTTATGTCTTAGTGGACAGTTCACTTTCCAATCCAAAGTTTGACACTTCTCATGCAAAAGCTTTTCTACTGATCTTGACACTTGACACTTATTCCTTATGAGTATATTTCTTCTTCTGATGTTTTTCTTCCTTCCATTGCAATTTTTTTTCCTTTTCCTACTACTTCTTTTACCTCCTCTTTGATTCAACTGACTTGCCAGGTTTTCTAAGCCTTCCAGGATTGAAGAATAGTTTGGTAACGTGCTCGTTGATGAAAATAATAACGTAAAGTGAAGTATCAATGTACACAATGGTTTTCACCTTTCTCTACATACTATAACAATTTTCCAATTTAATATTATTGAGTTATTCAGCACATGCCGACAGTAATCGCGCGGAGAGCTCGAAATTTCATTTTCGATATTCATTACATTACTGATGTTGCACCATCACATCGAAGAACGGTCAGGAGGCCCAAAAAATTCGAAGACACTGAACTGCAACACTTAGTGGACAAAAACCCAGCTCAATCTCTCAAAGAACATTCGAATAGGTTAGTAGTTGATGAATCAACTGTTTCTAGACGTTTACATGCGATGGTGAAAACCAAAAAAGAGAGGAAACGGCTAACATTCGAGTTGACTGAAAATGCTATTTCAAATCGTTTCAACATCGTGGTTACATTGCTTGCAAAGCAAAAAGGGAAGAGTTTTCTGTGACGCATTATGGCAATGAAAAGTTGGTTTGGTGCAACAATCCCAAGCGCAAAAAGACATAGGTCAGTCCAGGACACATTCACATCGGCTTCGAAGCGGAATATTCATGGCCACAAAGCTTTGCTGTACAAAAAGCTCAGTGTATTATGAGCTTGTAAAACCAAATGAAACTGTTACTGCGGATATCTAACGACGTCAATTGAATAAATTGAACGATGTACTGTTGCAAAAAAGACCAGGAATAGCGGTTAATCGACGCAAAATCTTCTTCATGCATGACAATGTTCGCCCACAAGCGTTGCCAGAGCGGTCAAGGATTATTGCAGCTCCAATGAGAAGCTCTGTCGCACCCATAGTACTCACTAAATGCTTTTTTCAAATGAATAAATGATCAAAATACATGCAAGCAATTGTTATGATTGATTTCGTCCAATTCACAGCGCTCTCTTCTTCCTGAAGTGATTTGGCCCTGCAATCAATTTTCGTGGATAACCTACATCAACCGAGAATTCTCTTCGCTTTCTATTCAAAAAGAAAAAACCTCCACTTTCCTTTTCCACATAAACTCTTGAATGAGTAATTTTTCATCGAAATTCAAAACCATGTTTGGGTATTGAATGAATTCTTTGGAGTTCTTACATTGTTCGTACATTGAATGAATGTTCGTTGTTTTCCGAGAATGATCGTAACACATTCTCTAAGGTATTGGAAAAAACTCTGTCTTTTTAAGGTTACCTCGCAATGTACTGAAAGCTCAGATTAGGTCGAGTACTGTGGTCAAAAGTCATTCGTTGGAAACTTCGCTTTACTTGCTACTGAATCGTTGCGTACGATGAACTATGATGTAGACTAGATGAGCCACTAACATCGACTGTAAAGCTGAATACCCATAACGGCCCCATCCGGAAGGGTCAGCTAAATGTGTGTGATGTATTATGATTTCTTCCAATCGAAAGAAACGATCATTAGAGGACGCAATAAGCAACAACTGGTGACATTGACACGACGTATGGTCGAAATATGTTAAGTCATTTTGTAGGGAGTCTCCAATATAATGGTCTTCGGTATCATAGAGTAGAACATGCTCACGAAATGCAAGCAGCATTCAACTGAAATGTTTTATCCACCTCTCTGTTTTCCTCAGACACTCCTTCCTCTGATTAACACTGCTTTCAATCAATGACGTCTTGTCCGCCGGAACGGTATTTGATCCGTTACGTAGATGAACAGTCTTAAAAGCATAATTGCGCTTTCTGCACGAAATTCATATTCGGCCTAAGAGATAAGAAAACCAATACTCAATGAAAGACAATAACTTACATCGAATATCTCGCTTAATCCAGTCAGTTGATAAGATTCAATTTCTTCAACCAATTCTCCTCTAAGCTCTGACTTTATTGAAAATTCTACTATTATGACTAAGTTTCCAATAGGTCGAGCTATGTTAAATGAGTGTTGCAACCTATTGGTCGACGTTAATTAAATTTTTGATTAAAAACTATCGCCTCATGACAACTTGACTTAATCTTGTATTACTGCGATGCGCAAAACATCAACGAAAATATTATGAACTAACTGCAGAACAATATGTTCACCTATCAAGTCAAGTTACTAACACTCGCGGAAGGATTTGTAAACACCAGTTCTTTGATTTTATCGATATTTCAAGCCTTAGTTAAAAGCCGACTTTAACGACATGTATCGGCTACGTGCCTACCTATTAACTATTTCCAGTGCTTTTTTGCTGCTTTTGACATACACGCAATCCCTATGTCCTCTGCAACACTTTCCGTGACTCGCCAAACGAAAGTTTGCTCGAAACGTAAATTTTAAGGAAAACGCGTTCTTTAACCGAGCTCTTGTCAACAATGCAATTTAAGGAAAGAGGAGTCTTAAACGCACTAAGCAATAGATTGCCCTTAAATTTCCGACGATAATTGAGCGGATAATTTGGCGGAAAAAATTGGAATGATATCTTTATACCCAGCTTTAAAATAATAAATTCCGGTTGCTGTTCATTCGCAAAAATGAAGAAAAAAAAACAAAACCATTAGCACCAGGCACACCTAATAGTCATGTGAATTCAATGATTTATAGAAATTTAATGCAATTCTTCATTAAATTTATATGTCACTTCGTTTGTGATGTAAAGGATTTGTTATCGCTACAGAAAAGGAAACAAGTAAGAATAGTACAGTCAATCATTACCGAATCTCTTATACGAATCAATTTAAACTTGAAAAAAAGAAGACGAAAAAAATTAAATTTCGGTGCTCGCTGGGTGTGGGTGATTTTTCTATTTTTGTTCGCAGCCGCTTTGGGACCACCCACAGCATGTAGGTAGAAATTTGTATAACCACCATCGTAGGATGAGGGTATATCCATTTTGTTAACACGTTTGCAACGCCCAGAAGGAAGCCTAAGAAACCCCATAAAATTTGATTGTTATCAAATTTAAAACCCTTTGAAGCATGTTCGCCTGTCCGTCCGTTTCTCTGGTCGCAGAAATTAAGCTATCGGCTTCGAATTTGGCGGAAACATTAGAAGCTCTTGCACACACGTTGGTATTGCAAATGGGATAAATCGACGTCGGTACCACATAACATGAGACTAACTCTGGTCTCAAAAATGAAAACAATTTGGCTTTATGCTCGTTACTTATAAACCGCAACCGACAGAAAAACATAAATTTGTATTTATATTCTATGGATTGTCGTGGAAAAATTCGGCCACGCCTACACAAAATTACAAGTGATCAAATTTTTATTTTTCTACACTTTCTTGATTTTTTTTTCTGCTTAACGTAAACAAGACAAAACTTTGGAAATTATTCTGCACATCCCTCACACGAAGGTATATTATCTGTGTAAAAATGTGTTAATTCTACAACAAATACTGTGGATCTCACAACGTGAAGGATTCGTTTTTTATTAGCAGTATAATCATGTAAAACGGCTTGGAGAGTAGAACGCAGCAAGCAAGCTAAGTGTGTTAATCCTAAATGAAATATCAGGGTCGTCACAACGGTGTACAGCGGATAACGCCGATAGGCATAGAAGATTCGGTCTTTGTTGTTATAGTTGTAATGGCTGCTGTTTATCAGTAATGGGCAAAAAATCAACAGATTCCCTTACATTATATGATACCCTTTACCGATTTTACCCATTTTCAATATCAATCTATGTACAGGCACTTCCCACGTTGTTGCCCATGGGCAGATTAGAAGCCGCTGTCATCAATTTTGCGAGTGGGAAAATATTTACTTCATCTGCACACACAGCTGAATATAGAATTTGATAGTGATCAAAAAACAAATACGTATATATATAAATATATATATATGTGTTATATACTCCATGGGGGCTTTAAAGCTTCTTTCTACGTATTGCAAACTTTTCAACAAACGCATATATATCTGCATCCTTCGGTGGTTGTGGATATAAAAAAAAAAAAAAAAAATATTCACCTCTCACCTCATGAACCAATCATTATGGTGTTGTCTACAGTGGACTGCGTGCTTAATCGGTTTTGATACATTTAAAGAGCAAGTGTTTCAAATACACTTTTCTGCCTTAAAATTTATTACATTTAAAGTCAGTAATGAAGTTGTAATTTGGGCAACTAATAAAACGCACAATTCAAGTGGAAAAATGAAACAGTTAATGCAAGTCATAGACATACATACATACATACATACATACTGACAGAGAATTACAGACCAGCTCTTTTTAGCCCATTCCAGCTCATTCACTCTTATATATATAATTCGTTTTATATAGAACGATAAAATTCACGAACAGACATAGCAAGTAAACTAAAGTATGCCAAGAATTGTGGAAACGCGTTACGTTTTAATGCGATTTGTAATGCATCATCATTGAGTGAATAGTGAGTTTATGTTACATTTTGGGTTAAACGAGAAAAGAACTAACTCATCATAAGATGGTGAGGGTGACTATATCGATCAGAGAGTCGCTCTGTGTAGTGTGTTTTACTTCACACTCGATTTAGCAATAAGGTAATGCAATAAATTCTTATTTCTCTGCTATGGTTTCGTATACGGCCGGCAAAACGAATATATATATATATACGCGCATATATGAAAGTCATACTAATAGAGTGAAAACAAAAAAAAGCAAATTATTAAGCGTATGTTTTCGGCTCCCAACTATTTATTATAATTTTTTATGAAATAATATCGCAAACATATGCAGGCATGATTTTACCATATAACAACATATCTGGCTTGTGTTCTCTGTGCCATCATTTCAAGCTTAGATAAAGCTAAAAGCACTTCCTATACTTTTACTTTACTCGTAGAAAATGTTTTCAATTTCTTTTTGTTTTTTTTTTTTTGCTTATTTTTCTTTCATTCAATTTTTGTTTTTTTTATTTATTTATTTTTTTTGTTTAGTTCAAGATACATAACAACAATAAATTGACTGGTTTTCTAAAGAAACATTTTCGCTATCCTACCCAAACCTTTAACAATATTTACAAAAGTCCGGCGGCAAAATAACAAAGAAATTTGCTGAATTGTCAGCTCAGAGCAATAGCGAAAACCAACAATAAACAAACGAAGAGAAAAACTTTATTTTTGTTTTTGACATTTTCAACATAAAATGCCATTTATTCCCTTATGAACATGGTGGATATGCATGGGTGTAGATGTGGGTGTACTATATATATATATATATATATATATGCCTTTTGCCTTGCTTCCCTTTAAAGAACTAAATCGATTTATTCGAGCTGTTTGTGCATACATGTGTGTATTTCGTATTCGAATAAATTTTTTCCTTTTTTTTCATCAGAAAATATTTATAACTATATATATATATGTATACATGCATTTGTGTACATACGTTGGCTGATGAGTTAGTTCTTCAGCCATTCCGTTTCCATTTAACCGGATGGAATTATTTTTTAAAAAGAGAATAACAACATTTCGTAAGCTTTACTCGGTGTTGTTTAACATTTTATATCTCTACTCTGAATACACTTGTATACTAATTTGATTGCTAGGAGACAGACATATAAACGCAATGTAGGTCATGCACAAGTCATGGAGGTTTCAGTAAAAACAATGACTAGCAAAAATGAAGGGTGAGACAAGTAAAACTCTCTTAAAGAGCAACTAAGAAAATTGTATTTGGAACGCATCTTGAATTCTCATAATTAAATGTATAATAATTACAATGTTATCAACGACCCATCGGGGATTGGATTGCATACAATTAATAATTTTATTTTCTTTTTTGCAGTCATAATTGCTATAGATTGTCAGTTCCTTATTATTTAGAAAGTTATAGCTTACCTCATTTATGATCTGCGCTAAGTTATTCACACTTGAACTGATCGGACGAGAGATGGGTTGAATGATCGGATCCGCAAACACGAAGACGGGCAAACAGACAAACAGGCGGACGGATAGACGAAAGGAAAAACGTCCGCATAAACGAATGAACAAATACGTAATTATATAAATCCATACAAGATGATTTCTAATGTAAAGGGAATATTTCCAAGTAGCGAATATGAGTTAAGCCTTCTATTAACGGCTACCTTACTTAGGAAGCTGCCGCTTCCGTAGCCATTCTATCGAACATATATATAAATGGAATCTAGAAGATGTTACAGCGAGTTACAGCGTCGCAAGTGAAAATATGTTTGTGAATGAACGAATATCGGATAAATAGGGTCAATGTTTCAACTTTTACCGAAACACTTGGATTCGTTGCCACAACTGTTCAAGACTCTTTCAAAAACAATCCATGTGGAACGTACGGCCTCAGTGCCGATAGGAATGTCATGGCGACATTCCTTCTGGCAACGAAAACTCTCCAGGAGCCGCGAAATAGCTATAAGAATTCTAGCAGCTACCTTGCATTGCTTGCGGTCTGCAATTGTCATCGCAGTTCCTTTCTAATTACAAAGAACAAACACCGATCCGTTGTCAGTGTTTTGATAGTTGAATTTACATTAAAAATCATTCACAATAGGTCACGAAGACTCGCTTTAATTTCTCGCTTTAGTTTCAAGTTCAAGACAAATTTCTGTATTCTCAGTAAACCTTAAGAATCAGTTCACCGCAAAATTATTAGCCGAACAGTAATCAGGGTTTTGAAGACAAAGCATTTATGGGAAGGTTACGATTGTAATTAATCAGAAGGATCGAATTTGCCGTCCATATCGATATACAGGTTGAGTGATAAGCGCGAGTGCGCATCCCTTAGAAAAAGTTTCCCTAAACAGCTTGCAACGGCCGTTTGTAAAGAAATGTCCAGCTGCTTTCTAACGAACAAAAGGTGCTTTGCTTATAACGCTCGATCGAATCGAATTCAGATGAGTATGACCGCGAATGCAATCATATTGTACAGTCGATGAAGCTTGAGTCGACTGCGAAGCATTACAGATCCGAAATTCATGTTTTGAATGAAATCTTCACTCAAAATGACACTCAAAAAGATTTTAGCAACAGTATGTTCTAAGGTAAAGATGAGATAGTGTGTATTGAATTCGTAGTTGATGAACGGATTTTTTATTGATAATTCTTGCTGAATGACAAACGCGCGCTTGCCGTGTATTAAAAGCTGTCTTATATTTATATTTGGGCATTTCTATTTCTCACGAGAGTTTGGTCAAATTGTATCAAAAATCTAATCTAATGTAAAAAGTGATGATTAGTGTAACGTAGTTATTAAGAGAATCGAACTTTTTGTTTTTCTTTATCATCTAACCAATTGAGAAATCCACGTAGATAGCACTTTTTTAATATTAACGGAAATTTTAATTCAACCACAAAAGCTTAAGATTTCCTGTATGTATGTATCACTCATATACGACTCCCCTTAGACGCTTTAAAATTACATGCATAAGGATAACAATAACAACAACAACAACAACAACAACAACAACAAACAAGATCTACTCGTATAAGTAACAACAATTTCTTAGCACATGTTCGTCCAAACACTTGTTTAAGCATCACTTAAATTAACTTCAATAACCATTCAGCAACACTTCATTTTATTGCTACACGAGTACAACATCAACAACAAACAACAAACAATAACACCAGCACTGAAGTGTGCGTATATATGTGAACTTAAAAAAAACGAAAAAAAAAAACAAAACAAAATTCGAATCCTAATTTCTTGTTAATGTTAAACTTGGTTTCTATTGTTTGTAAAACAACAATTATGCCATTCAAAAGGAAATTTTACTTGTACATAATTTCCTAACGCCCAGCAGGAGGGTTGTGTGTACATATATCAACCACCAACTACTACAACTACTATTACTGCCACTACCACTGCTATTTCTACTAGCACTAGTACTGCTACAACCGCTATAACCATCAGCATCACCCACTGAAAAAAGGGAAGAATTAAAAAAAAGAAAAAATAGTCGTAAAATAAACACTCGATAAAATATTCCACTGTTTGCCGTGTGTAAATATTCAGCATAAGCACTTTGATGATTCTGTTCATGGTACAACGACGAATGGCTGGCTGGTTGATGGATGGATGAATAGCATAATATACAAGCAATCACACGATATATATAAATATATATGTATATATATATATATATATATATATATATGTGTCCATGTGTGTATGTGTGTAATATATATAAATATCAAGCGTAACAATTGGAAGACGAACAAGTGCAAAAATTTTTTTTGATGTGACAGCCATACAAATAAACAACCAAACAGTCAAATAACTTGCATGGAAGCCAGCGATCCTTATTGTTTGTTGCATGCTGTTTATTGTTATCCTTGAATGTTTGCTTTACAAGTGAGATGGATAAATAAACGAGCCGAAATTTCCCAAAAGTACTCGTTTGCGTGCATACATACATGCACACATTTTCGTACATTGAAATGTACAAACATTACATGCACCGAGGAAGCAAGCAAGCAAGCAAGCAAGCAAGCAAGCAGGCAGGCAAGCAAAACAATGTTAAACAATAATGAATATAGACGGAGAAGAATGGTTATGGGATGTTGGTTGCCGGAACAAGTGCCGTTTATCGTCGCTTTACAACAAACACTTGAACCGCCGCCACCCTAAACTTTTCATTGAAGACTGCCTGCTGTTTATACTGCTCTTTATACATGCAAGCACATCGTCACACAAATGCACACATATATATATATATATATATACACTTACATACATACATCTGGCTACATATATTAGTAAACATATGTAGCTTACGTTCACCTTGGTAAAGCTATAGCTAATGTTTTTGTTACCATTTCTAAACACACTACCGCACAAATATATGGTATGGTATAAAAACACGTACATAACATTAATTTCAAATTAGTTTTGCATCATGTGTTTCATGATGTAGAAAAATCATCTTTAAGTTCAAACAACAGATACACGGCTGCGCACACACGTACATATAACAAAACCTATTTACAAATACATATCAAGCGTATTAGAATGAAGATAACAATAAAACTTAAAAAAGAAGAAGAGAAAACTACTGAAAAAACTTATACAAAACACACTCTCACTTACATCTTATCTATCCGATATACAAGTTAAAAATTATCTTCCAACTCGCTTAGCTTCTCCCACCCGTATTCAACGAATTCGCTAATATGTGCTTCTTAGTGTACCACGTCAGTGGTACAGATCAAGAAATTTTCTACACGAATGCATTTTGACTTTGTCAAGGTTCTGGCGTTTCATTCACTATTTATTAAGGTTTTTCAGTTTTTCATTTTTTCTGCTGTGTTTGCATTTTTTTTTTTTTTATTTTTTTTATTTTGAAATTGGGTTAATTCCATATCTTCACTAAACGTTATGCATTTCATGATTTATATCTGATACCTGTCTCAAAAATCTGTTCAAACTTATTTACAAACATCGCTTTTTTTATTTCCGTGTTATTCTTTGCTTTTTTGACATCCTTGAAAACGTATATCGTATAAATCGTTAAAACGGATTCTACCAAAAGGCTTGTCCCCTTGTATTTTTCAAGTTTTTTAACAAAACAGAAAAAAGGAAACAGTTACTGTGTTAAGAACACAAAATTCGTAAATCAGTTGACCTTGAAAGTGAATTTATTACAAGCAACTATAAATCATATGAAAACTCCCAGGATTTATTTAGTAAAAAAATTTAAAAAAAAAACCAAAAGTCCTCTAGGGATAACTTTATAATACTTAGTTTCTGTTCAGTAAATGCATTACATTTAACCACGATACAGATATGAAGACAGACGCACAAAATTTTGTTAATATCGTAACAGTTGGTAGAAAGCACTTGCCTTCTATTGCAAGCGCCGTAATGCCACCACCCTTCTAATCCAATAAATTATTACACTCAATGGTACGTAATCTAATCCATAACAGATGAGGTTCAATTGCTTATAACTGTTATCGTTCCTTTTACCATCGCAAATGTTTCTATTTAAATAGCTATTGTTTAACATAAATATGCACATTTTTGATGTGGGGATGCCTTAGAGAGACAATAAAAAAACAAAACAAGAAATCAATTAATATTTGACTCAAGACGAAATTTTGATACCCTTTGGCTAAAATGGCCCCATTAAAGCCCAATAAGATAACCTATTGCCATAAGGTATAAAAAATTTGAAAATCGAATGAATGAGATTATTACCTTTGTTAATATATACCAAATAAATTAATTGATAATAATCACGATTCCTTTTGTTCGAAATTATGGCTTAGATTTATGGTTTCTTTATTTTTTGTTTTTTTCTTCTTGTTTGTCTTATCAAAAAAAAAAATGTGAAGACTATATTTTCAATGTTACCATTTTCTTAAAGAATACATGAAATGTTATTTCATATATTCGAAAAGATTCGAAATTCGAAAGTAAAAGACTAAGTTCCTGCGATCATATATTATATTAGATATTTTTTATGAAACACAAGCTTCACATTATCACGCTTTTATAAAGCAGGACAGGTGGACAGATTTCATCTGTCCACAAATATGATTCATATGACTCATATATATCATTTCTCTTGTCCGAAAATATGGTATACGGCAACAATCTATAGTATAATTTTTGCACAATATCTCCGTCCGAAAGCACAATATAAATAAGCAACTTAAAAAGAAATAATTTTTTTTAAAAACTTATTATAGATATCTAACAAAACAAGAAATAAACGGATGAGAAAACGTCCATCTCCGTCCGTAGCTCTTTGGGACACGTTTATAATCATATAATTGGTACATTACAGTGCTAAAAATTCTCTTTTCTATTCAACTGTAAAATTTTGATAGGATATATAAAGGCGGCAACATGAGCTTAGGTATCATTTTTTGTTTTTTTTGTTGAAACGTAAACCATATTTTCGTACGTTAAACAGTGTAATTTCTCGTAAAACCACAAGCCTTACGAACGAGACAAGAGATAGGAAATATGAACTCAAATTTTCGAATAGTAAAAAGTCAACATGTAAATCACATTCTCGGACGCAGGACATAATATGTTTATTTATGTTAAAAAGTAATGGAAATATCTATCAGCAAAGATGATCGATTTTTGGGAGGCGCTATGCTAAAAACTAATTATGGTTAAGCTCCCGAAATTAACATCGCACTTAAATAATTGTCAATGGACCATGTGCTTAGGAATTATTTTTTAGGAAATTCCTCCCCATAACGAAAATATATATACTCATATATATGTTTATATATTAATATTTATATATGCATTTTAATAAGTTCAGCTTGCAATTATCATCTCAGATATTTCGAACTGTGTGCCCTAAGCTCTCTACTTTAGATTTTTCACTACAAATATGTAAATAACATAAACGAAACGAACGCTTCCTTTAACGTTCGTGTTTGTGTTAAATGTACAAAACGTTTCTATTAAATCAAAGCAATAGGAAAGAGTCACGCAGAATGACACACACGAGAAAAGAAAAACGTAAGGAAAATAATTAATCAATTTAGAGAAGAAAGCGCTTCGCACTCTAGTTGCAAAACAGAGATGAAAACTGATACTGAAATCAATAGAATTCCCCAAAGAATGACAACGTTTTGCAAAGCAAAGCCAATGTAAACGAAATCACATAACTCAGAGTCAATACCCAAAGGATTAAGCCCTGGAAATGAATGGGGAAAGATTTATTTAACCAAATTTACTCATCACATTGTGTTGATGAGAAACTTAAAACTCTTAAAATATTGTCAGCGTAAAACACACCAGTACTGGTAGTTGTAGTAGTAGTAGTAGTAGTAGTACATACGTCATTGCCGAGATAGCCCGCGAAATCAAATTATATAACAATTAGAAACTCGAATAGGGCGCGTGTTGACCTCATGCATTGGTGAATGTATTATGCCTTTTTATTGCCATTGATTGCATTGCGAAATTCGTCTTAGTCGGTATGGGTCTAAATTGGGAAAACCTTGAAATTGTGACACGTGCCGCACCCATGCAGCACTCAAAATCATTTCATTTACATTATCGTACATGCGTTTGAGATTAGCATAACAAAATGATAAACATATGCACATGTTTCAAAATTCGAATCCATTTAAAGGAATCACATCATTGCCTTGTTAGGTCGTTAGATAAAATTATGACAAGCGTTGAAAATTTATCACGTCTTTGTGTCTTTTATTTTTATTTCAATTTTTATTTAATTTTTTCATTTCTTTCTTTCTTTCTTCACAGACTCTTTAATGGGATCAGCGAGTGAAGATGAAGATGATGATGACCCACCGCATTTACGAGGTTCCTCTCTTGGACTTGGTGTCTTGGGACCTAATGGTCCGGACTCAGCGGGCGGACCACTGGGAGCATCAGATATTTCAGTACAAAGTATGAGTACCGATAGCAAAAATACCCACGACGATTCAGATCAGGTAAATGGTAAATATATTTATACGCATATGCACCACTTCCCGATACACGATGACCTTGTTTTCCCGAAAGAGATCTTCGGTGATCTCATAAATTAAATTAGTTATTCTAGACCATGAAAGGATAATTCAAGTAAGTGAGTCTCCAAGTTTGAAGTACCGAAGTGCCGAATATTTGCGAAAGGAATTAGTATTTTTAGATTAAGGTTTGCCTATACGCCATTAGCCAAACGATTCCATTATAAAAGTGTAAAGTACGCATTCAGTACTCTTAAGAGTACAACTCTGTGCAATTGTCAACTGCTGTACTATACATAATTGAAGTCCATCCCATTCACTTATTTTTTTGACTAACTATTTGACTTTCCACCTTAATATAAATAATGCCTAGGTTTCGCCAAAGTTAAGACTTCGCAAATTGGCGACCTTGGAGATTAATGTACAATCACAATTAGGCAAGAAGGAGAGGAATTGGTATCAAAAGTAATTTTTTAAATAATAAAAAATTTGCAATTTCTTTGCAGGGATCCTTAGATGGTGACCCTGATGGTCGAGGTGATTCCCAGGCAGAAAATAAAAGTCCCGACGACGCCAACGGTTCAAAAAGACGCGGTCCACGTACAACGATAAAAGCCAAACAGCTAGAGGTGCTAAAGACAGCCTTTAATCAAACACCGAAACCGACGCGACATATTCGAGAACAGCTTGCGAAAGAAACTGGGTTACCGATGCGTGTGATACAAGTAAGTCTTTTACATAATAAATACTAAAAATAAGTTTCATATCGATCGAAGGAAGTTACCACTTCCGTTAAATCAACTTGATGAACACGTATAGACGAATGTACACACATAGCTTTATATACCTTTAGTTAAATATCTTATGCCTAGTATATGTTATACCCTCCCATAGACCTATAAATATGTCTACATACCTAAACGAATACTATGTGCATGCGTATGCATATAATATTTAAAACGATCTTTATATGTACGTACGTACGTGTACGTATACAACAAAGCGAAAAAAAACATAATAATAAAAAATACGTTTATGATGTTGCTGGTAAATAAACGAAAAAGAAATTTAAAAGATTTATGCTCTTTTTATGCTGATGAGTGGAAGTCAGTTACGAATTTGCAAAATTAAAATCCATACTTTGTCTAGAGATTGGAAGCAGAAAATCATTCTTAAGAAACAGCAACTGACGACAGCGACGGCGACGACGACGACGACGACGACGACGACGACGACTTTTGCCATATTATTCGGTTACGGTCGACCAGACACCACATGCACGATTTACCTCGTCGTCCGTTCGATGCTTTTTGGTGGTTAAGTTTATATAGTTTCTTCGCTTCCAAAGCTTTGAAAAAAATTTCCACTTTTCTGTTAAAATGACTTTTTTCTTTCTGAGATTACACAAAGACCGTATATTATTAATATATATGTATATATATATACATTTACGTTTGTATGTATATATATAAACAAGTATATATATATATATATATATACGTATACATAACCCCTATCAACCAACACAATTGAAAGCATTCAAAAAAAAAAAGGTAGAAAAGCTGTACGTTTCTGCGTACTCTATATATATGTATCTATGTACATAAATATATGAAATGAATAACTAAAAGAGAAAAATGAAACCAGCCGTCAATACCAGACATTCACATTACAGCAAAGCCTAGCGAAATTGTTATGGTTAACCACAAAACGCCAGACCAACACACAAACCAAAAATATTCAACAATAATAATAATAATAACAACAAAAACAAAAACAACAACAACATTATAAATATATATTTATATACTAAAAACAAATTCCAAATAAGTGCATTCTAGAATATTTAGTATAAAAAATGTAATGCTTTTAATACTGAAACATCTACAAATGTATATATAATCGTTGTATACAATGCTCGTACAAGTTTTCATTCTCTTCTAAAATGTTTCCAGGAAAACGTCAAAATATCAATATTCAATATTTTTACATTTTTGTTTTAAAATTGAAAACATTTTTAATTGCTTTGGATATCAATTACCAACGGATTCAAATGTCCAGGCTTACGATTAAAGATATTTTGTGTAATTATTAGGTAAGAGGTTTATTCGTAAACACACTTAGCCAGGTCAACCATTAGTCATGCATTCTATTCCATTTACACTTTTACACTCAATCCGAAAAAGTGTAGTGAATTGACTTCTGAGAGTACGCAGAGATTCCAAAAGCTGCACATTCCGTTAATTAAGTAAAACCGGCTCAAAATATCTATCTAAGCAATAAAGAAAACATGAGAAAGAACAAAAGATCGTTCTCTAAGAGAATTCATCACCGGTCCTCATCTAGAGTAACTCAACTCTCTTGGTATGTTGTAAAATTTTGCTGAGATCACTTAATGCAAACGTTCTATTCGTTTAATTTCTTCAAAAACTACAACGATCGGTAAAATGCCACCGTAAGTTACGCTCTTGAGCATTAGCATTGAGAAAAAATGGAATCTGATAGAGTTGACAGTAAGCATCAAGCAATTCATTTTTCCACAGATCGATTCGGATAGTTGAACTAACTTCGGTCGTTAGCTAAACTATTGAGATAAAACCGGCTTTCGTCGCTAGCAACAATTTCGCGATAAACAACCTTCGCTGATATAATTTTGATCTTATACACTTACCTTTTGAGGAGTTACGTCATACCACCTCCTGAAATTCGCCTGGTTGTAGCTTAAGTTGCGATTTCGCCGCAATACTCTCATCGCCGCTTGCTCTTCCGTTTTTCAGCAGTGTGACGCAATATGAATTTTCTTTCCAAACTTTTATTTTGCCACATTACTCGCGTCTATCACGCGCATGATCATACTGCGATCACACAAATGTGCTAGTCTCTGACATCCGAGATTATATTTGAGTCACAATTCAACCGAAACAGCTCGATATTCAACTTTCCATTTCTAGTTTCTTTGTCAAGTTTAGTAATACTTTCAACAAATTATGTGCTTATATAAGCCGATAGCTTTAGATGGTAGTGCTTTAAAACAGTGGTATTAGAATTTATTCCCTGGCTAAATTAATAATGATAATAATAATAATAATAATATGTTCTTATACCCTGCAACGCATGGGTATATTAAGTTTGCGCGGATGTGTATACAACGTCCAAATGTATTTGAATAGTCCCAAAAATGTTTATTATACCCATTTATCGATATAATCTTGTCTGTCCGTTTGTCCGTTTAATTTTTCAATCTCCAGGTCACAATTTTTGAAATAGTTTGATTAAGTTTAATACAGTGACGTGTTTTGGTCCACGAGAGAACACTTTTGAAAATGGTTCAACAGGCACTATCTGCCATATAACGTTTTATTTTAAAAAGATCGTGATATGAGTAAGGGAAGTTGTGTAGGATATTTAATCGTGATTACAGCGTTTTTACTTCTTTTTTTTCCAACCTTCGCATTCGTGTAATCGTTTTGTTTTTCAGTCCAGCGATGCCCTTATATAAAGATTATGAAGACTATAGCGAAAAAATATTAGTTGTGGTGGTGAGAACCGTGGATAATAGAACAAGGGAAATGCTATTTACCACTTTGATAGAATGTTTTGCCAAGGTTTACCTCTAGTACAATATTCGAAATGCGCACATTTCTTCTACATAGAAAGTCGTGAGAGAGAGAGAGAGAGAGAAAGAGAAAGTGGATATAAAAAAGTTTTGGAATTAGTTTAAGGTCAGTTATTGCAACTTAGTGGTCATTTTAATTTCAGGTATTCGTGTTTTTATCTTTACACAACATTTTCGTGGGAGTACTTTTTCTTCTTCTTCTTTAATGTCAAATCACATTCAAGCAGGAGCTGATAAACTCAAAATAAACGCATTCATTGAAGCGAACCGCTGAAGAACAACTCGTGAGAGCGCTGCGAGTTCGAATCTGTCGAATTTTACTATTCTTGATAGAAGCTTTACACACTGCAAAGAAATCGAGGCTTGTTTTGGCCAAAAAATATAAAGATTCAGTTTTCATACTATCGATTACATGAGAGTGGGTCCACCAAATTGCCCCAGCCGGGCCACGGTTTTCACACCAACCTAAAAAGGCAAGAATACCTTTACTTAGCCACTTTTGTTTACAAGATTCTGAAAATTGCAATATTTTTCCGCATAACGACTTTTCAAAATAGGACGTTATATGGGGAGCGCTCGAAAGTATGTCACGATCCAAACCAATTCAATTAGTCCTTGCGTGAAAGCGTGTCAGTGTGCCAAATTTCTTGAACACAAATTTATATTGACAGACATCAGACGGACAGACAAACAAACGCACAGACAGGCCAACAGAATTAGAATAATTTTCTGAATCGATCGGAGGAGGGTCTATCTTAAGCCCTTCTGGACATACGTGCGCACAAACTTAATATATCCTGTATCACGAGTGGTGTAGGGTATAAAAGGAAACTATACAAACTTAAAAGATTCATTAGAAAAATTTAAGAAGATTTACTTTATATTTTGTTCTTTCAATTTTCTTTGCTCATTGGTTTAATCCAGAAGAGATATTATTAAATATAATACAAAGCATCTAAAGAATATCTAAAATATCAGTAGACAACAGACAAAACCTAGGAACCAGGTGACGTTGGGCTTATGATTTGCGCTATTTAGCGAAGTCGATGATAACTTGAGTATGTTACTTGATAGCAATTTTGCGATCGAAAAATGGTTCATTCAGCAGTACGGAAAAAGCTTACCTTACCGTACTCGTTGCAATGAGTCCACAACCTGCAGTTATCGAGTTTACTCGATATCGAGGATAATGGACCGCCTTTTGATTGCTGTTTTAATCAAAAGAAAAGTACGACAAACTATGTTACGTTAGTCTGCTCCGCCGCTTTATCGTAGATCCAAGAATATTCGTGATTTGTCAGCCTTCTGTCTAAATTTACATTCCTGCCTGTAAACGTATGCTCATCGTATATTTTTCAATTCAGTATTGGAAACAAAAAATAGGAAAAATTTTAGCTAGCGATGAAATTTTAGCGATTCAAATTTAAATCGTTTACTTTTCTGGAAAGAACAAATTTTGATTAGAAGCAGTTTACAGGGAGTTATCAATGAAGCCGTCTTCAGGAAAATGTTCGCTTACACGTACGTCTATTAAATGCATAAATATAAATGATTTTGACATAAAGCACTAAGTTTATAGATATTTGCCGGCTTTTAACTTTGATGTGACATTTGATACTTTCTGAGGGCGTTAAAGGTACAAATTCCATCACAAGTACTCAACGCCCCATACCGCTGCTACGTAGGGGGATTATATAGTAAAAGACAAAAAGTAAAAATAAGAACAAAGAAACGCAAACAAAAGAGATATTTACAAAACTCTATATATATATATACACATAAATGTATGAAAAGATTCTCTCTACCGGTTTCAAAAATATATAAATATACATAAGTGAATACAAAAATACGTAAATGCGTGCATACATACTTATGTAGACCATTGACGTGTTGTTGAAATGTGAAGTGTTCTTTGCTATCGCTGTCGCGATCACCGTCACCATCGTCACCGACAGCACCAATATCAACAACAATAACACCAAGAATAGCAATAATACATCATGTATCCCATTCAAAAAGACCGGTCACAAGTGTGAGAGAGCGTGTGTATCTTATTTAATATTTTAATACATCGCCATGCCATTCAGTGAATCATTCATTGAATTTGGTTGCTTTACTTAAGTTGTCACAAACTGTCAACTGTTGCAGCTTCATTAAGTTGCCATACGGAGAGCTAAATGTCAAAAATTTGATCAGATGAATTTCATCTTAGCACATACCGGACGAATGTGCGGTAGAAGCTGGAATTCTTTGAAAACAGTAGTTTACATTTGTGGCCATCACCTGGAATTAAGCACCATGTTCATACGTGCACATATATACATACATATGTGCGTATAAAAAAGGAAAAAGTCAACACTCAAACACATTTATCAAATCGGACAAATCATATCGAAAGAATGGCAAGATAAAAACTTAATACATACGTTCGTACATATAAATACGTTTATATCGAGATTGCCTGAAGAAGAGACATCTGTTTCACAAAAACCTCAAAAGTAAAAAAGAATCAAAGAAAAAAATAAGCATACAATAAAAATAACCCAAAACGGTTTTAAATCTACTCAAGTGTTTCCTTCGTATCAGCGGGACATTTTTTTAAAATACTACAACAGCAACAACAACGATAAAAGGCGATTTTGCTAAAGTTGCAAAACTCAACTCAAAAAATCCCAACATCAACAGCATCGCAACTCTGACAACGGCTTAAACCTGACTTTTGACACTTTGGAAATTCATCCGTATGCATATACATAAATACATACGTACATACATACATACATACATACATATACATTTATGTATATACACTCTTATATTTATCTAGATAGTATGTCAGTATTAACATATATGAATGAAGCTTTTCAAAGGTGTCTGTGCTGGAAAGTCCGGAAAAAACCTATCATCCATATTATGCAGTCACATATCACTTATTGTTGATGCTGTTGCGATTGGTTTATTTGAAATGTTTACAAATTTCTCTTCCGGGAAGAATGGCAGCCTTGTGTGTGTGTATACATTTAAGCTTCATATATATAGAAGATTTTACAAAAATTCCATCAATAAAAATAAAACATTAAAAATAAAAAAAAAAGGCACTTAAACAGTTTTAGAGCAGCTTTCATATCAAACATAACATGTCCTTAATAACTATAGATTGCTCGTTAATGAAGAAAAATTATCCTTTAATTAAGCATTTTTAAAATTCTTTAACACTCTTATTTAAAACCCCCTCCAAAAAAAAAAAAAAAAAAAAAAAAAAAATTAATAAATAAATAAAGAGTTTAATTACTTTATAACGCCAACACGATTCTCATATATTGCGTACAGTCGTACGTATGCTTTCAAGCTTACCCATGTCATGCTCGATTTAAAACACCTACTCTACTCCACCGCAGAACTGCAGAACTTAATGATACGTCCCGAAAACACTCATATATGATGATAAACTAAAACAAAATACTGGCGCCAAACGTAATCTCAGCGAGCTTACAGTTTCCCTTTTTTTTCGTTTCATTGAAATTTCCAACAATGAAGTCTTGTCACCATTCATAGATCACCAAAACAGATGAATGCAGCTTGAACGTTCATCATCCGTCGGTTGCTTGTCTTAATGATACTTGCTTTAAAAAAAAAATATATTTTAATCTGATATATAATTTCATATATATTCAGCCAGGAGTGTGCAGGCAGGCAGGCAGGCAGACAGGCAGGCAAGCAGGCACAGCATTTTCTGTATTTTGCTATACAAACATATTTAAATTAGAAAAGAAACGTTTTGGTTTCATTGAGCTTCAGTTAAGCATGCACAACAACGCATTAAATGAAGTGTTTAAATAAATAAGAAACCAGTTATGAGAAAAATTAACGCAGATATATGTGCAAAATATAAAATAAAAATTAAAAAGGAAACAGCATTAGTGGAAAGGAGAAGAAACTGATTAAAACGATTATTAAGTTCAGCGACTTTGATGTACTGATACATTGCCAGACATATCAGCGCATCCGTTCTGATAAAAATTATTTGATTAGTACGATGCAGCTGCGCCCCATCAATTATAAACGACAGATAGCTAGCTTTTCTACTAACTGCTTCAACCCAATCGATCGATAGAACCAATAGTTAGACATTCATATATAATAGAAATTGTCAACAGTTGTGTGTTCAAATTACTACACGAAACTACATATTCGGCTAGAATCGACTATTCATTTGGTGGCGTGTAATGTGCAAAATATTCATTTGCCTGCTAATAATTATCGGATAATGTAAGCAGATCACGCACGTTAAAGGACACAGTACTTGTCTCCACAACAGGACGAATAGTCTTTAAATCCGCTACCCTCTGTTCTAATCCCAGCACTGGCCTTGGCACCGTTTGTACTGTTTCATACACCATCGATCATGATCACAATCTTCTTCGTATCTCATTGCTGCCGATGTAAACTCCGTCCGTTATTTATTTCACTGTTAATCTACGTGATGCCCATGCGAGGTCCTTCAGAGCTGCTTGTGAAGCTATTTGCATCTTAGGACAAAAAGTACCTGTCTTCCTGAGTTTTTTTATGACTTTATGAACAATCGTTTGACTAAAGCCCTGCATGTCTTTAGAACGTCGCAATTTCACGATTTCGCGATTCCTTCTACTAAGCATTATTATTATTATTCTTGGTCGATATCCAATTCGAGCTCTTTTTTAAAGCGCAATTACTTTCGACCGAATTAAATGTCAAGATACTTTCCCTCTGTTTGTTTTTTTCAATTATGATATCTATGAGCTCTCAGCTCTCACAAACACTTATGGCTTGTGGCGTATGGCTTCATAAAGTTAATGTTAAAAAAACTGACAAGAATGTAAGGTCATGTATTAGCAAAAACGATACAAGTTTTTCCTTCACCTCCTAATTAAGATAAGATACATTTTTGTTTTTGATATTAAGTTGAATACTTTGCTTACTTTCTCTTTTAAACTTTCACTCTAATGTACAGTTGATCTACATAGATTGTTAATGTATAAATGGTTAAGACATCTGATCTAGAGTTTAGCGAATACGGAGATGCTTTGGTAGCACGAGAAAACCTAAAATAACTCAATAATAAACACAATATTTCTCACTTATTTTGCTTTGCATGCATGTCTTATATGCCTAACAAGATCCCCTACTATTTTAACTATGAGCTCGGCAATATGTCGAAATCCAGAAAAAGCGTTGTTAAAAAGCAACAAAAAAAAAAACAAAAAAAAGCAGAAAAAAGGAAGAAAATAAAAACACTTCAGTTACGGAACATCACCAAATATGTATTTTTCAACAGCTCGACACGCTATGTTTCAAACCAACAAAATAATCATAAACATCAACTACAAATTATATGTTATTTTAACCCTTAATCGATACAACAACAGTCACATTATGAAAGCACTAAACAGGCAAAGGAAAGAAGCAAGCAACCTGATCGTACAGCGTGCATTCATATTTCGATTGCATTGTTATACTCTGTACGAACACGCGGATGCACTTAGTTTGTCATTAGCATTTGTAACAATCGCCTACAAGTACAAAAATCAAACAAAACGAAATAAAAGGTCGCCGGGCATATGGTGTAATTTCGTCCTATTTATTTAATTTTTTTCGTCAATCCTTCTTAAGATCTCAAGCTTTGAGACTGTTTGGAGAATGTTCAAATGTTAAAAAAAAAAAAAAAAAAATACTAATCAGTTCTAAGAAACGTTCGTAGCATATTAAAAAGCGGAAACACTTCTTACAAAGTAATCAAAATTATGCAAGAAATAAAAGGTTAATCCGATCTAACCGTACGTCGATAATTAATGCAAACTGAAACGAATGCCGAACCAATTATAAAAAGGCGAAAGCCGGTCACCCGGTAGAAGCATAGTAAAAAAAAATAACCTAAATACCAAAAGACGCTCATGTCGGTTCTCAGACATGCGCACGCGCATGAACTGTGACTCTCGAGGAGACATGCAGGTGCGACTTTTAACAACAAAGGCCAGGGAATAAGGCAAATTTCGAGTATCGTGAGTGAAAAACTTAAAGCAATGAGTGAATGATTTTACATTTAGAAAAAGGACTGGATTGGTCTTTGGCCCAGCGCCCTGAGAGACTGAGAAGCTGAACTGTTTTCGAACACAATTTAAATAAAGACAAAAGTGTGAAGAAAATAGACCCCTTCCGGATATATTGTCTATGCGTTCTGCCAGTGAAGACAGAGAATACGGAAAGTTATAAATAATTTAAGAAGAGCTAACATTGTCTTGAAACGTGCATAAAATAAAATTTAGAAAAAAATTAAACGCTTCACGGGCTTATCCATGATAAGGAACTAAAAACGGCGTAGATATCTAAAGTGGTTTGAAAAAGCAGCCACCAGTTTTCAGTAGTGCCTGCAATGAGTGAATTAAAGGATATTTAAAACTTGACGCGGATTGATTTTTAAAGCAACGAAAAATCGACAAATTTGAAGTCATGTCCAGAGTGATTGGAAAAAGACCGACGTCCGACGTCCGACGTTATGTACGAATCTATGAAGTCACCTGCGAAGTAATAAACAACATGGGCCTTGAAAAACAAATGAAAAATAAAATTTCGTATGATTTTCGTAATTAACCCTTCACTCTGTACTGATGATATCGGATTTCGAGCATGTTTATAAATGTCGATAGGTCGGTCTAATTGAATGCAACCTTTTTTTTTTTTTTTTTTGTAAAGAAACTTGAATCGACAGCTATTCTATATATGATGGCTACATAGATACGCAAATATTATAAATAAATTTTCTAAAATTTTCTTATATATGGATAATGGGTGTTAAATATTCGGCTCCAATTTGGTATATAACCACCGCTCCCTTGTTTTATTTTCTTATATGCGTACATAAACGAAAGATAAATGATATAGGTTAGCAAGTGTGTGCCGCCGTTTAAAATAATTTGCCATAATTTCAGCCACCAAAGTGAACTGAATCAAATTCATATGAAGGGTTCTTTTAAATCATCTTGAAAAAAGAAAAACTTGAAATTATGTTGTGCAGCGGAGCCTAATCGAGCAGCGCCACAATTATATATATATATATATATATATGTATATATGTATATATATACAACAAATCAGTCAGTCGTATTTTCCTGAACCTATAATTTCGATAAACATTTTGAAAAGCGTAACACATCACAAATGATTGATCTTTGATGACCAGAAGAACAAAAATACAAAATAAAAATATATGATGAACTAAACAATATAATGATTTTTATACAAAAAAAAAAAAGGGAAAAAATGTTAAAAAATGAATAAAGAACAAAGAACAAGAGCATACCACGGAAGTAAAACATTATTTGAGTGAGCGATCGCAAATATAAACATGTGTTATGTCCGCTTGAAAACGAATCGGACAGAATTAAGAAAAGAAATTAACAAAAAGAAAAAAAGAGGAAGGTTAGCGTACGTTAAGCAATTTCAAATTCAAGATGCCACGACTCGCATGATACGGTTCACCCCATATTTGTTAATTTGCGAATCACCAAAAATATATGAATCAACACGAAAGCTCATTGTCTAAGGACATATTCCATGTGAAGGTCGGAAGCTTAAATGCCTCAATTAGTCGAGATGTCATTAGCTACGAGATGTACTCGTTCTTAAATCGCATACCGTTCAGAAATTTGTTCTTTCAATTCCCAAAATTAAAAACACCTAAGTGACCGGACCTCTCCTATCTTCTTGTGTACTCCCCTTGTCTCGTTTAAGCTGAATACAGCAAATATGTCTATTTAAAAAAGACGCGATTAGGCCCTGAGTTGAATGCTTCACAGAAAATGATTAATTTCTGATTGAAATGCTCACCAGTGAATAAAAAAAGTCTGGATAGAATGCGCCAAAATTATCGCAAAGATTCTGGTAAGGCCAGGCGTTAAATAAGTCATAGCTAACATACATAAGTAACATTCCGGCCGCTATTTTACGTTTGCAGCTTGCAGTAAGCACTGGATTATAATTAAGTGCAAAACTTTCAATTATTCGTTTAACGTAACGACGGCTCCAATGCACTTCAAATTGCCGTGAACATGAATTGTTTACTTTCCCAAGACACCTTCGGATATTATCCCAAGATATAAATACGTATATAATAGACTTTTGCAAATTGAAAGAAATGCATGTAAAGGAAACTAAACCAAAAAGTCGCCTTGAAAAAGTCTATTTCGAAAACAACTAAAAAACACTAACTCAAACGAAGTGAGCGAAACCAAAATATGAGCACCTCTTCCCTACCCCATGCAATGCCACCACTATGTTCGCTAAGTTAATTACGATAATCCTAAATTCAAAAAAATACTGCATCGCTTCTTTAATTCGAGTTAAGTTAAGTTAATTAAGCTTAAATGCCATTATATTTTATACAAATTTCATGCCTTAACTATCAATAAATTTTTTTAAGAAAAAACGAAAAGAAAATAAAATCAAAGAAAATTTCAAAAAATTTATTCAAGTCGTTTATTACTTTCCGGACTTGTTATGGCCTGCTTTATTATGGACATGCGTCTGCATATGTAATAAAACTGAATGTGATAAAAACCCATAAATAAAAAGTAATAAAACAAAAAAAAAAATATTAAAAAGAAAAAAGAAAAAAGGAAAAAGGAAAAGGCGAACAAATAATGCAATCCATCATCATACATGATTGTTAACAATGTTTTCAGTGACGCGACGCTTCTGTGTACTAACCACCAACCAAGAGTTGTCACTATAAAATGGATAATAAAGCGTTTTTCAAATACATCACTTTTCGTAATATTGTAACGATATAACCGGTATAACCAGCATACAGTACTTTTCACTTAGCTGCGTCATGCCTGAAAACCCTCTCATTCAATTGCTTCAAATCATTTTTATTTTAAAAAACATTTTTACTTGTACAAAACAGCTTTTGCAAAATAGATAAAGTTCTTCTCGAGCGCCTAAACCTAAGATGCTTGTGCTGGTCAAGCAGTTTTATGATATATTTATTAGGTAAGCCTATCGATTGGTCAATCAATGGATTAGAATTTGTAATATTTATTCAAATATTCATTGTTTAGTGAATGGTGCCCAGCGTGGACACCCATCATTTAATCACATATCCTACATAGAATTTACGCCATGCTGCAAAGCCTTGAGTGCTATAGTGCTATACGCAGCCGAAGCCACTCGTGCTTTTGGGTCATATCACGGAAAGCCATTTAGCATACTATCTACCGCACAGCACACGCCCACTTAGCCCTCTATCAAAGGGAGAAGGAAAATATTTCCTTTTCTCAGGAGAAGAGAGTGCCCTTCTGATACTCCTCCTAGGCTTTTAAGAGAAAAACTTGTTGTCAGGTTAGAGATAGTAAACCTTAAGATCTTCTTTACCGTCTAACTGAGCGGCTCTAATGAATGAGAGTTTAACGTAAAAAGCGTAACGTTTATAGGCAGCACCCCGAAAAAGTGAGTGTTTCGGTACGTCTGTGAGCCGCCAAAGATTCTCATAGTTTCGCTTCCCAGAACACAAGTACAATAATATAGAATATAACGCAACTGCCGTGTCTCTCTGTTGATCGAATTCAAAATGCGACTGAAAGCCGAAACTTGTTAAGTTTCTAAAAAAAATATAATCAAGATGCTTGTCATTCGTCTATGTATCTAAATGGTTCTGCCACTGCTTTAATTGAGAACCGCAATCGTTTCAGAATCTCTTGTGATAATTCCGCGATTGGATGTGTGATTCATATGAATTTATTTGTGGTCCAAAATAATATAATTTTCATATTTGCTACTAATGAAAATCTGAAAATCAGAAACAAAATGAAAAACCAGTACTAGCCTTAGATAAAGACGGCGTACATTATTTATCTTCGCAGAATTTCTTTAAGATCATTTGGAAGCTATTGTTGATAGAAAAGACATCACATTCATCGCGTCATCGTTGAACTGCTATCCAAATTCGCATACTTAGATTTAGATTAGTATATAAATTATATTCCTCTATCCTTCTGTCCTTTCTGACCCAATCACCCAATGCGAGCGATCCTGAAGCGATTGGCCGTTCAAAAAGGGGATAATAAATAAATCAAATGCAAAATAATAAAATTCTCTTATAGTCAGCTGTAGAGTCGGAGGTTAAACTGTAAGTCATTTATTTTCACACTTCGAAAATGAAAAAGATATTAAATCGAGTTTAATCATGCAGTCAGTCAGCTATCAGCAATCTAATCTGTGGTTAAATCAAATATCTTGAAAACATTCCGGTTGACAAAAGTTAAACTCATTAAAATCGTTTTTTGTTTCTTAAACAATTCCATTATGTATTTTTATGAGAACCTCATGGACGCTTTCGTGTAAATAAGTGATTGCAAATCATTAAATTTAAAAATCAACATAAACCCTAACGTTAACTTAATGTAATTCCCCCAAGGTTTAATTTACTTTTTAGTTTAAGAAATCCTAGAAAGGATACTGTAATATAGTCGAGTAGCTCGAGAGGTCTTATCATATCATATATAGAATTCGTAGAAATCTTAATAAGATTTGCCAAAGACTATGAAAACGTGAGTATGAGAAATAAACATTACGGCAGAAGTCAACTAGAAATTAACTTTCTCGACCGTAAAATTGATCATTAACGAATTCTTACGGTCTTGATCTTGCAAAATTTGCGAATTTATAATTTTGTGAATTCGTTCTTCTATTGCGAATTCGCAAGCATAGTAATTGGAGCGAATTTTCATTGCCTCCGTGACTTGGTTACAATTATTTAGTAGATACTTTTCAATTCCATTTTAGTGCCGCTTGCTTGACGAACGGTTTTTTGTTTTTTGTTTTTGTATGTTCTCAGTTACGTTGCTACTGGAACCGGTAATTTTCGTTGCAACAATCAACCTGTAGATGATAGGATATGAAATTTTTTTTGTTTGCTTTCTAATTGTCCGCATAGCTGAAGGTGGCCACTGTAAGACGACAAGACGACAAGACGACAAGACGACAGCAAGTTACTTTTCGCCAACGTCCAATCGCTTAGTAATTGCATTCCGGTTTTCAGTGAAATGCATTTTTTTACGGATTTTGCAAACACAGTCGTCCGTTTTGAGTGAAATGTGATGATGTTCGTATGCAGATGTTTACAGCTTCTTTTATGAACCGATTCGTAAATCGATTGATTCAAGCTCCTATCGTTAGAGTTTGAATAAAAATAAGCGATAAAGTGATTGGTTTTTAAAAATTTTTATTCAAATAGATTTGCTCTCCACACGCTTTCTCGTGTCATCAAATGACCAGTATTTTGCAATCTTGATTCTTCATTCTTTTCTAAACTAAATTGAATGTTTGCTATTAAGCAAGCTTTGCCATTCCGCCCTACGCACAGACTGTAATCCAATCACACAAGTAAATCAGTTTAATCATTAAGCTTTTCTCTCTAATGCTTGATGAAGTTATGGTTGTTACGTCAACAAAAATAATCCGTTAATCCATTTTACGCAAAGCAGTTTAATGCGACACTAATCCTGAAATTAGTATTCCGTTTCTCTTCCTTCTCATTGCTTTTCTACTTTGGTAGCTCGAACTTATCGATAAATCGATTAGGCTCACTGTCACTCTGAACTGTAAGACGAGCTACATCACGTATCGATATGCTATTGATGAAAATGTATACATAGACACATGCTTTATAAGATCTCTGGTAGAGAGTAAAATGGCAAAATTAACGATGCATGTAAACAGAAAAATATACGCGGTTTTCACGCAATCGATGATCAAGCATAATCTTACTAATCAGGATCTCAGTTGTTAGAAACCTTTTCAATCTGTAATTCTATCAATTGTCATATGACATGTGACGTAAACAAGAAATGCCGCACTGCCGATAAACAAAATTCGCTCCCATATAAAGAGAATAGCAGAAATCGCGTTACGGGCGTCGCCGTTCTATTCAGCCCGATCATTAACGATATTGATGTAATGAAGACTTTTATTAATTGCGATCAATAGCTTAAGAGTTGCGATTACACTGCTTTAACCAAGCAGCTGCTTCGATATTTGAGTTTGTTTTTGAATTTTTCGTAACGAACTTGTAAGTAGACGCAATAAATTATTTTGTCTAACTAAGAGTTACTTGTTTTTCTTTTTTTATACGATATGACTTGTATTTTCTATAAATATGAAAAAAATTCTAATAAAAATTTGGAGAAACGATTTCTAAAGAAAACAGCACACTGTATGTAGATAATACACAAGCCATTAACCTATTTCGCCCAGCAGGATTTACGTTAGCAATCAAAAAATACAAAAGGAATCTTTATGTTTGTTTGCCGTTTGGCTTGTTTGCCTCCTCAACTCTTGTGCCAATGTAAACTCATATTATGTTCGCTGTGCACAACTAATCGGCACCTGGAAACAGCAAAACCAATATACATATCTATCAGCAGTAACAGCAGCAGCAGCAGCAGCAGCAGCAGCAGCAGCAGCAGCAGGTCAACTAGCAATGAATTCAAACGAATTTCTTAACTACTCAACCGCATTTATATCGGGTACGGTCATTAAAGCCACATAATAGTCTCAGTATGCTAAAGAGCGTCTATAAACTTATTCACAGAGCCAGCAAAGCAGATTAAAGCACAAAAAAAAAGGAGAGAAAAAACAAAAATTTAAAAAAAAATTATAAAAAAAGGAAAAAAAACGCTTTCAATTCATTGGAAAGTCGTCATAAAATTTCAAGTTTAGAACCCCAAAAATGGCTTATAAATCAAAATTCACCGCTTGAAAATGTCAAAAAACCCTAAAGAAAAAAGAAAAAGTTAAAATAAATCCAAACACGATATTGATATTTTGGCGCATATAGTTAACCGCAAAAATCCTATCTTGTGCGCTAATTTAACGTTTTATCTTAAATATTAACCGATATTGCCGCCAACAAAGAACGGCACACACATTGAACCAACCCCGCTAAAGTATTCATGCAGAGTAAGAATAAAAAAGAGAAAAAAATAATAATAATAATAATAAATAAATAAATAAAAATAAAAATAAAAAGCGAAAGAAAACCGAGATTTTATGCAAAGCTTTTTTTTGTTTTTTTTTTTGTTTTTTGTTTAGTAAACGAAAAACAAATTATATCGCCATTCATTGCTTAGCGAAATAACAATTCTCGCGCTATCGGTATTTGTAGCATCTACTGGTAGTTAACAACAGCAAGAACAACCTATACATACATAAATTCGAGAAGGATATAAAAATCAAGTTCATAAAAATGTTTATAATCTTACAAGCGTTGATGATGTGAATCAACATAAAAATAAAACCACCTCTGAAGAGACAGACGTTCAAATTTGTTTTTGCTTCTTTCATCAACTCAAACTAACCGAAAATGCAAAAAGTCTTGAACATATTTATGCCTATACAGATAGATGTATATATTTGAAGTGTTCTAAATATTATTGCGGTTATAAAGTGGAACTCGTTCAAAAAAAAAAGAAAGAAAAAACTGAAAGAAGAGAAAAACACATAACAAAAGAAATGAAAACTAATTCTAGATTTTCATATCATATCATAATGACTATAAAGTAGTTGCTAAATAAACTGCCAAGTTAACTCGCTCGAAACCGAAACCATAAGGCTCCGCCGTAACCGTATAATTTCAATAATCAAAAATCTTTCCATTCACTTCTTGTGCTCGTAAAAGCAATGCGTTTCAAAAAATTTCATTTAGAAAACTGAGAGTTATTGGGTCGCTGGTAAATCAATTCATTTCATATTTATGTATATAACATGCAAAGCCTTCTCCTATTTTCGAAATGGATGATTTCGATCCAGCAAGACCGCGTGCGCAACCGAGTGGGGAAAGAATCGCGACCAGCAAGTTTGTGCGTTCACGGGTTCAGCTCTCAATGTTTGTTCACTTATCGATTGGGGATTGGGCACGCTACCACTTCCCTATCCCTTTCTCTTTCTTTCTTAACTGCTTTCGGCCGTATTACGTATTACACGAACATGGGACTATAATAAAAAAAGGGAAGAAAAAATCAAAACAGATTTCAAAAAGTATGTTATTTAATTGCTCTATCACAAAGAAAAGAAAGTTGTATGTGTGTGATATTAAAAATACATTTAACGAAACGATGATGCCGTCATGATTGGGATTGAAATAGACTTTGGTTTAGACACACCCTCTCCGCGTCAATAAAAGTTAGCGTATAGAAGGAGTTTCGAAATCAAAATTTGGAAATAATAAAGGTGCACGATCCGTGTCAAACGGTTAAAAGTGTTGCAACAGCTTGAAAAACATCAGTTTACATGCGGTCCGATTCGTAAAGATTGCTCAGGAAGAAAGAAAAAATCTTTCCACAATATTATTATATATATAATTGGCAATGAGGCAATTGGGTTTCGCTACAGGACTTGCTTGTTTCGTGTGGAAATCGTATAAAATCTGAAATATTCATGTCCTTAGGATGGAAGAGATGATGTTAATGCAAAATTTGTACAGTGGTGAGGAGTGAATTGGGTGTGGTATCTATACGTGTGCACTGATAGCTCCAACTTGGCTTTCCGCTACTCCAACCAGGTCCTGCTACAGTCATTTTTACAATTAATTAAACAACTTCACCCACCCTCTTATATACCATATCGTCTTCGTTCAAGAATGTTACATGGTTTACATTTTGATTTTTCACGTTCTAAGGTATACTTGCAAGTAGAATTCACCCGATATTCGAGACATGCTTTAGATACATCCTAATATTTATTGTATTCCTTACGTCCGAAGTCATAGTTATATATATATATATATATATATATTCTGATTTTTGTTATCTATGAAACTATTGTGTGCACTTGAAACTAGAAACTAATGCCATTAGATTGGGTTTACAGCTTAGACACGTTTTCGACATGTCTACCTATACCGGTATACGTATTACATTTCTTCGGTAAAAAGATATGATTGGTTTTTTGATTTTTTTTCTTCTTACGCGAAATACGATATTAACTTTGAATTTCTATTAAGATGGAAGATGTAAGATTTTACAAACAAAGCAAAATTAAAATAATGATGCGTTAACGTCTCTTTTTTATTTTATTTTTATTTTTTTTTTATACAAAATATTAAGCATATTTCGAAAAGAGAAGAAATTGTTTATTAATAGCTAAAGAAGGCGAGAATTCATTTATATTTACTATGGGCCAAGGCAAACTCTTGGTAAAACAACAAAAAACAGCAAATTATTTATCTGAAATGCGAATTGTTGTTGTTATAAGAAGCGCTTTGGGAAAAAGTGTCATTAAAGATATGCTTTCGTAGATAATTTTCAGTTTGTTTAACGCTATTGCCGACAGTTAGGATAGATAGCGCGTAGACAGACGTTCGGCAGACAGAGACAAAACACCAATAATAGTAAATTGGGGTTCCACTATGGCAGAATGTTACGAGATTTGAAAGTTAAATAATTTTGCTCGTTGTGTGCAACGCGAGAAATCGTTGGAAAATAACTCAAAAGAGAGGGCAGCACTTTATTTATAAAATTATATACTTTTTCAGGTGTGGTTTCAAAATAAACGCTCGAAAGAAAGACGAATGAAACAAATAACTAGCATGGGTAGACCACCGTTTTTCGGTGGTGCGAGAAAGATGCGAGGTTTTCCCATGAACTTATCCCCCGGTGGCCTTGATGACGGTCCAGGCTTTCCTTACTTTGCTGCCGATGGTAAATTTGAATTTGGCTATGGACCTCCTTTTCATCCTCACGACGGGCCTTTCTTTCCCGGGCATCCCGGAGGACCAATGCCTTTTAATGCACCCAGTAAGTTTAAATCAATTGAACGAGCATGAATATGCTTGCTTGGGCGAATGAATGAACATTAGTGCCTATGCGCGTGTGAATGTTTGTCTACGTGTGCATGGTTCTATGTATCTAAAAATATAATTTATAAAAGAAAAAAAATTCGAATTTATTTATGTATTTAGGCGGACCAATGGATCACGCGGGACCCATACCCATGGTCAATGAATTTGGCTTAACGCCAGAATCAAATTTTTTAAGCCAAGCCGGAGGACCTCCAATTAATATACAATCGGCTGGTGGTCCTCAACCATCAACCGAACATCTTTTAGCTGCTCAGCAACAACAACAACAACAACAACAGCCACCGCAACCGAACCAACCAAATGGACCACGTCCAACATCGCCTGAATTCATGACAGCGGCGAATTTCAGCGAACCTCAAAATATACAAAACGAACAGCTTGTTTGGTAATATACAAAACAACTGGCTACGCGTTTGCTAATATGGAAAACGCTAGCCGAACACCAAGGACTCCAAAGACAAAGTCAAGATTAATACAATCACGATCAATGCGTCAGAATTGCTTACTGAAAGAATAAACAAAAAAAAACAAAAAGAAAAAAAAAAACAAACTAAAAAAATAGAAAACTTGGCAACAACTCGCTCCCTCTCTCCACCCAAAACGTTCTCAAACTCTCTTAACGGACGACAGATTCTTAAAAACAGACCACCAACAATAAGCAAATATTGTTATTGTTTAGCACTTAAATTATAAAAAAAAAAAAAACAAATAAGGAAAAAAACAACACAAAACACAAACTTATAAAACTGAAAAAAAGAAAATAAATAAAACTAAAAAAAAGAAAAGAAAATTAAAAAAACATTCTTTCGAAAATCATGGCTGCTTGTTGTTAAGATAACATGCGTTGCTGCTAAAGTGAACTAAATTAACGTAATTATGTATTTAATAATAAAAAAAATCTAAAACATAAAATTAATTAGGAGAATATATAAAAACAAAAAAAATTAAGAAAATAATAAAAAATCGATAATTATTTCATTTTATTTCATTGTAAATGCGTGTATGTAAATTATAGAGGAAATGGCAAAGAGCCTGTAAACAATTGTAGAAAACACCTCACTCGATATCTGTGGCAAGTAACAAAAACTTTATGAAGTCAAATAAAATAAACAATTATAAAAAAGTAAATCAAATAAATAAATAAATAAACTTATTTTAGCATAAATTAAATTTTGTAATCACATATATATATATATATTGATATATATATGTATATATATATTTATATGTATATAACATATATATATATATATATATGTATATATATATATATATATATATATATAATTTATATATACATAATTATATATATTTATATATATATATGTATATATATATATAATATCATATATATAACCCGATCATCACCACTTTTGCCAAATGCTTAATTGCCTGCCAGGCTCCAGTCCGCTAAGTCCAGTTTTTGTGTTGTCAAATGGCGCAGTAAGCCGTAATCCTATCTATCCTTCTCCTTCCCTATTCTGCTCATGGATTTATTATTAAATCGTTTTCAATTTCTTGTTTTAATCAAAAAAAAAAAATGGAAATCATTATAAATCAAGAATTCAAGCACCCACACCATCAAACGGTTCATTCCCTAACTATAATCTAGAAATTGTCCGCCAAGGACCCCAGGATATGGAAAGAATCCATATATGTATGTATATAATCTTGATCAGTAAGAGATTCTGAGCCAATTTAAGCATTTGTGCCCATTGTGTCTTATCACTCACTCACACAAGTTTACAAAATTTCACTCTTCCATTTTTAGTTAAACGCTGCATAGACAGCGTAAAACTGCACGTGATTCACTTTCACGAAAAAAATTTTAAGATTTTCTAAATAAAATAAACTTCGTATTCGTTGCCCTTTTTTAGCGCTACATTTTGAGTCGTCCGTCCTGTTGTGCACTTCATTCATATTCTCATATGCTTCCATTAAAACTGTTCTTCATCTTCATCTTTTGCATAGCCTTGTTTCCCATCTTATCCATTTACTATTCCGCGAAAAAAGTGTTATTACATTTCTTATGATAAACGTAATAATATCGTGTACTTTAAATTGTCCGGTTATTTCGTTTTCAATATTATCGATTATAACGATTCAAAAAAGGTTAAAAAAAAAAAACACACGCAACCACTATAGCTGTAATAGTTTCTTCTTCTACTTCGATTCCTGCTACATGCTTGCGTCTCAACGAAAAAGCCGCCTAAGTCAGCATTGGACCGGAAGAATGAATCGGTGCTCATTGCGATTTAAAATGAGCGTCAATTCTATATTCCGGACGAATCGACATTGAGCCAATATTATAAATAGTGGCCGAGCTACGCTCTCTTTCATAGCGATTTCCAAAATACACTCTCTGATGCTTTTTTGCTTTTTTGCTTTTATGTTTGTTTTCCCGCCCATTTTCAACAAGCCTGACAACAACATAGTCATTATAAATTGTGTCAAAGTGGTTTTCCTCTAAGCACATAGCGAAAGTTCGCATACGCCGACCTTATCTTTATTCTTTGACACGTCATCGCAATGACAATTGTCCAATGTATTGACAGTTGAAACATTTCAAATTTGATATTTTGAATGTCAAGTTTTTAGATCAATTAAACTTTAAATTAAGTAACATTAGATAAAGCCAGTAGGACATCGCTGCTTATATCTTCAGCGTTAAGCATCTCCGATATTTCAATTGTTTTTTTCATTTTAATGTTAGCTGTGCCGGCTCTTATATGTCTCGACGACATCTCTGGAGTGTGGACACTTCGTTTCATCTTCAAAGTCATATCGAAATAGATGTTAAACGCTAAGCGATACCGATCACCGTAAACACCTTAACTTTAACTCCGCACGCCAATTCTAACCCTGACATATATGTGAAAGAGCTGTCTCTTATCAAAGCCAATTATTAAGACATGTTTTTAGACCATTTATTAAGCCTTGCTTAAACACATGCACATTGTGTGTCGAGTAGAATTGTTAAGTTCTAAAATAGTAAAATATATAATGAATGCGGTCAGTTTATCGCTGCTGTCGATTATCGAATCAATATACCCAATAGCGAGTTTACAGTTGCCTATTCCAACTTATGTCATATAATCAACAAAAAAAAAAAAAGAAAATAATAAAAAAATGAAAAAAAATAACCGAGGCTGTGAGATGAGAAGACTCTGGAAGCGAACGGGTTAACCGATTCCTTTTCCATTTTACTATTAATCCCAAAATACAACATAGACCAGCAACACACTACAGAGCCGACAAACAAAATACTCGCATTTTGAGCGCAGCTTCTTCAACTCCCTCCAGAATAGTAAATATAAGTTCGTATTGGCTGCGACATAAGCCTGAGTGTATAGTTTCTTAACATTTCTGCGTCATGATATCCAAAAGCTTTGCTATTATGATAAAAGCGACAATAATCGATTTGATTTTCTTGATGACTTCGATGATGAGTGATGCGTAAAGAACAGCTTGAGCTGAGCATTATGTCAAACTATTTCGTTTATTATTTCATACGTAAGCGTAAAGGAGTGTATACTCACTCATTGTTAGCGTGTCGATTGAGGTATTAAGGCAAGGAAAAAAGGCATTGTCCACTACCAAGCACGCATGTAATTGCGGAGAAAAGTGAAAAATCCTAAACAGAAAAGTTTCGCTTTCTTCGCTTTTCGCTGTCCACAACATGCAGTTATTGCAAGTTTGCTTTGTAACTAACTAAAGATAATTGGCTACTTATGGTCAGTTCGTACGATTCGAAGAATCGTAGACTGATAAATGGTCCAAAGCGGCGCAATAGTATGTTTCCTATTTGGAAAAAAGGGGAAAAAAATGAATAATTTGATTCACTGATTTCTTTACGTTTTTCTACATCGTCCGCTTGCGTTCCTCTCCATCCCGTTCCGCTCATCCTGCTCATCCTTCAAAACAACACATACTTATACCTAAAAACCGAAACATTAGGTATGATTTGAATGAAATCATACATAAAATGCTAACATATGTAGCTAAGTAAGTTTGTGACCCAATAAAATCGGAATCGGAATCTATTTAATCAACATTTCTAGCGAAGTAAAAACAGACAAAACACAATCAGCAACAGAAAAAAGGAAAAAAAAAACTAAAATTATTTAAAAATAAATTAATATTAATTATTGTAAAATGTAAAAAGATCATTAGGTTTTAGTTTATAACAATTATTGTACTATTATTATGTATGAATGTATGTATGTATTATGTAAGAAAATATTATTACTTTATTTATCAGCAAATTATGTGAAATGAGAAAAAAGAAGGAAGGAACGAAAAAGGAAAAATTACCTAAAATACAAGACAAAGAATAAAGAAAAAATTGTTAACTAAAAGAAAAATAAATTTTCGAATTTTGTTTATTTCAAATGAGATCAAATCGGACGCGTTCGTACCATTGGTTTCATTTTCAATAACTGCGTCTTTTTTCTTCTCCTCTTTTTACCGCGCATTGCATTCACTTCTTCTAATTTATCCGAGAATTGCGTGGCACACTGCTCCGCCTACGAACTATACATCAAAGTAACAAATCCTAAGATTCTTGGCTTAAACAATTTACAACAACGTCGCTAACGGTGATTTGCACAAAAAAACTATTAGCTTTCTTTTCTACGCTTTACGGACTAATGGAACTATGCTGCGCGACATTATTAGTGATCAGTTCATTTCTCGAGGCAATGAAATCTTAATTCAACGCAGATTTAAGTTGCTGCTCAAACTATGGCCATTGTTATAAGAACGGCGGGCATCTGACACAATCCCACCATTGCTCGCAGTATTACATCGTATGAGCTCGAGAACCTTATAAATGGTCAATGGTAATGGCCAATTTTGTCACTAGGCTGTTCAAGTACCAAGTTTTACTTGAAATTTGAATAATTCCGCACAGCACAGCTATCTTCAAGCTATTGAAGACGTGTTCGCACACCAATAACTCCAAACTATCCTTTTTACGATTCTGCACATCTCCTTCAATGGATCCGAATACCATACGCTGTCAACGAAAAATGTAAGTTTTCTGCTTTCATGTTTCATGTCATGATCAACGGGTCGCAACGATCACCTAATTAAGCGCACATCGACTTTATAATAATTTCCGTAAGTATTTCTTCGCTCTTACGAAACATATTTTTTAGCTTTGAACTTTTTTTTAATTTTCATCAGTTAGTAGTTACAGGCATGTTTTTGGGCGGATCAACGCCATTTTTACACTTTATCACTTGACAATCTATCCTTAATATTTATGCGCCTGTTTGATTTGGTCGCACAGACGCGAAAGTCGTCTTATATTCTTCGTCAAATCAAGAATACATCGGTTTTATAGAACCTTCTGTTACTTCTTCTGCCCTTTCTATTAGTTCCTATATCACTTGTCGTGCGCGTAACTAATGCGTTTACAATCTTCTGGAGTCTAAACATTTGCAAATGCGGGTAAAGTATGTTCCTTCTACACTATTTTGCAAATCCAATAAGTAACAAGTAAGAAAATTATATTCGATTTGGATTGCATTTTAGATATCGAATGACGTAAGAGCCTGATATATGAAAAAGTTAATTGCACGCGCGCCCATCAACCTCTTCTATAGCGTCTACAAATTGTGTATATGTATAATATTTTATAGGTTCGTTTCTTTTTTCGTTCTTTCCTTTCAACTTTCCTTTCAAGTATTTTTATATCCACCACAATTAAGTTTGTACGGACGTATGTAACATCAAGGAGGACTTGAGAGAGACCCGCCTTTTATTATACCAATCAAATCGATTGAAATTTGTCTGTCCGTCTGACCATCTTGCTTGTTTTGTTTAACCTGCGGCTCCCAATTTTTGAGCTATTTTGATGAAGATGTGGTGCGTCGACGGGCTTTGCCTCACGGACGAACGCTTTTGAAAATAATTTAAATCGGGCCGCTTTTCCGACCCACATAACGCCTTGCTTTGAAAAGCCGTTATATGAATAATTGTAGACTGGTGAACAGTATTTTATAGGGGCTCTGGCCAACTATAATGTTTTTACTTCTTTTATTTTATCCGTCTTTTTATAGCCACCACTAAAAGATGACATGAAGACCCATTTTGTTCTTTTTCAGAACAGAAGTCCGCAGCGAAACGCAAACTGAATTCCGCTTTTCTTAACAAAAATTTGTTGTTCGTTATTCAGAAATTCGAAAAGTTAGAAGCCTGAAATTTTGGACATTTACCTTATGAAAGACTGTACTCGTTACGCGCAAGAACGAAAAAAATCGGCCCCGCCCATACAAAATTACAAGTGATTAAATTTAATTTTGTTTACCTTTTTGAGGTTTCACGCTTATTCACCCTAAGGCAAACAACGCAGAATGTTTAAAACTATGTAAATGTTTAAACATTCCTCAAAGGAAGATATATTATCGGCCCAAAAATGGGTTGATTTGCAAATGAATATAGAAAACACCGTGACCGCGATATGAGTATACAATAAAAAGACTTAGAGAGTACAAGGCGACACGCTAAGTGTGTTAATTCTAAATTAAATGTGGTAGACATCACGACATGGTGGATAAAGTTTTTCGTAAAAATATCCTCAATATGAGTATCATATAAAGGGGTTTGGAGATTGCAATGCGAAAAACGAAGTTTGCCGATTCTAAATTAATTATGGTCGATAATAAATACAGGCATGGGGCGCCAAAGATTTTAATGGCGGTGGGTATGCGAGATTCGGCCCCAGCCAAATACAACTTTCTTACTAATTTTATGTATATATGTATGTGAATGCAGACTGATGGATAGAAAGGATTCTGGCCCGTGAAGAGAGAACAGAAGAGGACAGGGTTTGTGGAAGCATCTGGAAAGCCGGACAGTGAAGCGTAAGTTTTTTACTCAGTATATGGTAAAATTCACGACGAATGAATGAAAAGGCCAAGTAGCCGATTAGTCCTATTAAAGGAGTTGGTTAGTGAACAAACCTCATTTATCTCTAGAAAATCCGTGTAGTGAAGCTGTCCTTACGCAAGCGGAACTACAATTGTTAGGATTGGAATATCCTAAGTTTGCTTAATAATTAACGGAAGACTCGAAGTCAACTTAGTTCTAAAGATTTTCCCGTCGATCCACCGATTTTTTATCGTATGTTAAAATTCTCCCTTTCGAAGAATTGTGATAGAGACGTGAAACCAAAGCTGAAATATTACATTGAATTCACGACTTGCCGAGGAACTGAAATTGCGCGCACAAACATGTCACATAGCCACTTGAATTACTTTATATTTATAATTTTGAGAAAGCTTTTTTGCATTTTTCTGCATCTCTTCACTCAACGTGTAACTTGCACAACATTTACCTCCAGATAAATCTAGGTTTTCTGAATGTTCTACTCATTGTTAAAGGTTAGAAAAGAGTCTATAATTCTCTTTCCTTGCTGACTTCAACTGTGTGCAGTGTCTATCTGTCCGTCTGAGGTAGGAATGTACATTCCTAAGTAGAAAACTTGTGACAGAATTATAAAATTTGTTTTGTATATTTTGTGGATAATTTTGCTAATAATTTTGCTAATTAGATTAATATTAATGCGAACGTAAGGAACATTCAGGTTTTATTGCATTGATATTTGTTTGTACTACATACATATATCTGTAAGTTGTCTTTCTTGTTCACACACATAAAGTCTGTGGCCGAAAGCCAAAAGATAAAACAGGAAATAAAACTGTATTGACTGAACAAAAAACTACAGATATGCACATGGGATAGACGAGCTCTACAAGACAATTCCTATATATAAAGGGGCTTGAGTCTGGCTCAAATCGTTGCGCATGTTGTGTGCATTCGCCCAAACTTAAGGGTAAATTTATGTCTAAATTGAGTAGAAAAGCTCCGATGTTGTGCAAAAGCAAATAAAGGAGCCTTGAAAAGTACCTTTCAGCATCTGTACCTTTCAGTGGTGCTCTTCGTCAATCAACATATTCGGTGACTGCTCACGAAAACAACTTGCTCCAATTAAATCTTCAAACATAACGTACTTGCTAAAAGCCACTTGAAGAACTCCTTTAATCGCGCAGATGAGTGATCCCATTGCCTCTCTTTATTCGCTTTTATCGCCACAAATATAGAGCAATCATTTGTTCTCTCTATACTCTCGAAGAAACAACATAAAGCGGCTGCATTCCAGGATATTTTCAAAAAATCCAGAATAGATGAAAGGATTGTGAAAGTTGTGACCTTTGCGGTAATGGTCAATCTTAGTTTCCTATGAAATAAGTATTCTTTTTAAATGGAAAGAGGAAAACGATAAAAATTAATCGAAACTCTTAGTATTATATATATATCGTATTTAGGGGTGGGTTTTGTTCTCTTACCGCAACAACAATGATCTTGAACTATAATATTGTTGAAATCATTTGTTTATGGCCGTATTTGAAATGTGAAAATGTGTTTGTAATGGGATGCCGCTGATATATGTGTAAACTCGCACCTAACAAATAAATTGAATGGATCCAGACTTGTTGTAAAAGTTTCATAGAATCCATTGATGTTTATCATGTGACACGTTACGGCTACAGCAATTCATGTTCGTAGGCATTTATATGCATGGAACCGTATTACGAACATAATTAATGTTGAAATTACAAAATAGCCATTTTGTGAATGGTAGATGAAGAACACAATAATAAACTGAAATACGTATTGTACACTATGTATGCCTTGCATATTGCAAATTCACGTATTCACGTATTCACGTATTCACGTATTCATAAACGTGTATATGGCGAAATCAAAATCTCATTTTCATTTTCGTTTTCAGGTATGCGTTCCATATTCTGTACAACAATTGCTTTGCAAAACACGTCGTCACTTCATTTTGATAACGAAATGCGTAAAACGTAAACAAGCAAATATAAACAACTATAAAACGCTTATATAAATTCATACATACATACTTACATACTTACATACTTACATAGTTACATTTTAATAGACATACATATTCAAAAGGACTAAAACAACCTATGATATGTAAAGAGCATTGCCAATGAATACTCTAATGCAACAGGATCATGATATGTTAATGTGTAAATGCACTCTGTATACGTACAAAGAATCGACCATGCACCACCTACTTCCCACCTATAACGGTTACGTAGCATACACTTGTGTACAAACTATAAATGTCAAACACTTAAACTTGAAATCGAATCAATGAATGTGTGCCATTACACAAGTGAGCCTCGACACATGTTATTTTCGTTTGCGCCTTAGATGATGAATAACAGCCGCCAATCAAAACGATAGTCATCACTAGGTGCGCATCGAGCCATATATCGTCACTGTTACAAACATTTGTAAATTTTGAAATGCATACCAAGGCTCACCATTTAAGGGTAGACGAGTCCATTATGTATTTTCGTTTACAACACTAATAAACTCATTACATTCTTGATCAGTGGGAAATTCTAAGCCGTTTCCTTGCTACGTCAACTCACTCTCAAGATCTTAGACATAAAAAACCCAACACTGATTGATCATCTTTACTTTTAAATTGCTTTCACAAAACACTCCTAAATTGTGAACATGACTCGCTTTTATGGCTCCGAAAAGAACTCCTCTAAAACTAAAAAAGAAAAGCTTAAAAAATATCGATTTAAAAATTTCGTTTGTGCTTCTAACGTTCAGCATCAATCACTCCATTCATATCATACTTTGTTCCATTGAAAACATGAATCAAAATGAATTAAAATCCAAAAAGCCCAAATCGATCCTGTATCCAGCGCTTCATGTTTATTCATCGGCAACTAAATTGAGCAGAGTGATTGTAAAATGCATGATATGTACAACAAAAAAGGTGAAATTGAAACCAAGCGGAGAGACAAACACAAACTTAATGAAAGTGGCGAAATAAAATTATAAGCTAACACATATATCAAAATTATGAACAAACATACACTCCTTGAATAACCGTTCGATAAGCATTTTAGGTGACAAACTCACTCTCAATGGATTTTTCTTAACTGCAGGAACTGCATTCCGTTGCGTTTCTTGTTCCCTCTACATTCCCCAGCGTTCATTAACGATTTACGATGCGTGACACAAATTGTATTTCTTCATTTTCCGATGATAAAAGACCTTACAGCAATAAGTTACAAAAGAGACGCTCTCTCATGATTGGCACACTTAATCGTCCCCTCGTCAATACGAATGACATATGGGAAACAGGATAGGAAACTTTAACGCCTACAAAAACCTCTTATAGCACAGCCAAAGTGATGATTCATGTAAAAGAAAAAATCAGTATCTCTTGCCATTTAAGAAGAAGAAGAATTCAAAGCGTCGAAAAAAGCAGCCCAAGACTGAAGTTTTTTGGAATAAACGTGACTTTCCTGCGCCTTCCACTCCTGAGTATTAAGACTGTGTCCAACTCACTCAACACTCTCCGTATGTGCAAGTCATTATAGGTACGCTCACGGCATGTTTTCTACAGAGACTAAAAAGATACTAGCACGCCTTCTACTCCTTAAACCACACACTAAAAAATATAAATAAATACAAGCACTATAGTGGGCGCACCATTAAATACCCTATACCACCTCGCAGTTGGGCACACAACGAAGTTTCAAAACAAGGCGTTAGAAGGGAAGTAGCCGAAGAAGGACTACGGGCCGAACCATTTTCAACAGCGTGTTGTCCGTTTAGTCAAATTATCTTAAAAATGGCGAGCTGTAGATTAAACAAAAGACAGAAGATTGACAGGCGGACGGACAAGTGTCAATCGATTCGATCAGTATAATGAAAGATAGGTTTCTCTTAACTCTTTCTGGATATTACATATATCCGTACAAACTTAATTGTGGTGGATATAAAAATACTTGAAGTTGAAAGAAAAGAACGAAAAAAGAAACGAACCTATAAAATATTATATATATACACAATTTGTAGACGCTACAAACAAGTTTGATGGGCGCGCGTACAATTAAAACTTTTATATATCAGTCTCTTATGTCATTCGGTATCCAAAATACAATCCAAATCCGTAGTATTTGTGGTAAAACTTCTCCCGTTAGCGGAAATGCACATATATCGCCTACAAATTTGCAAAAGAATTTAAGAAGGACACGCCCACAACGCCCACAGGCCTATGCGACAAAAGCTTTTATTTTGAAAATAGAGAGAATCAGCCGCGCCCACTTCATATTATGGTGCATGAGAATACAATACTTTTCCTATTTTTGTCTTTTTGGGGATAACGGTGATGGGTACAAAAGATTCGGTCACAAGCGAATATGATTTTCTTACTTGTTTTGTGGTTTTTCGGCTCCAGCCGATATAATTTTCTTACTTGTTACTTATTCGATTTGCAAAATAGAGCAGAAGGAATATATTTCACCCGCATTTGAAAATTTTTGCACTCCAGAAGATTATAAACGCATTAATTACGTTTAAATTGTTGAGAACTGAAAGATTTTTCAAATGAATTCATTCTCTGAATGCACTCTCTTGGCGACAGGAAACTTGAATTCCTTAAGAACCTGACACATTTAGGAGTTGTGGGCGCTTTCGCATTTTGGATTATAAAAGATATAATATTTGTTTATATGATTATATTGCGTGCACATTTAACTGTTGGTTACGTTTCATTTAATTTGGTTAACCATTCGTAACATTAAAATAAGTAAGCAACACAATGATACATATGTTTACATGAATGCTTATAGACATACAGTCAGTCCTCTATGAATATATGAGTCCATCATACGTTCATGTTTCGTGGAGTAACCCATTGAAAAATATTTTATCAGTATATGTGATAAATTTCATATCGTCGCGGTTCATTACAAAATAATTTTTTAATTATCATGGTGTTTGTGTACAGTCCGTTGCCTAAACACAACTCAAATACGTATGTGTACGTGCATGTACATATGTCAGAATAGAAAAAACTTTATGCATTTTAAAGCGAATCTTAAGTGCTCACTAACTGAGATTCGAATATGAAAGTCGTTCTCTTTTCGGCTTAGTAGAGCCCTGGATAGCATTTTCATTTTGCTTCTAACTTTGTAAGCGCAACTTGGTATAATTCGTAACTTGGTTTGACAGAAGTACGTGTAAAAATCTATTAGAGGGTTTCAGCTGTTTTTTCCGGTCTATGCATCACAAATCAAATCACATCTATTTTCACCGTTGATTTGCATGAATTTATCAAATAAATACTTCCCTCAATTTCTCTAATTTTTTATTATCATATTATGAGCTTTCGGGTATTTCAAAATAGGCCTGACTGAAGAAACATCCAAAATCGCTTTCAGACTTTTATAAGCACCCTTTTATGGAGTCTCAAGCACGTTCCGTTTTGGGCTCCTGCTGTGTGAATATTAACATGAAACATAAGACTTTCCATATATTTATTCATTACATCACTCGTAGAACAGAGTGTATTAAGTTTGGCGGACGTATGTGGCATCCAGAACGACTTAAGATAGACCGATCGATTTAAAATCATGTAGACATATCTGGCCGCCCGTCCGTCGAGTGTCCGTCGATGTCTATTTATGTTTAACATACAGATCGCAATTTTTAAGATATTTTAACGAAATTTGCTACACCGACATGCCTTAATCGAAGAACCAACGGCGTTTAAACTGGTCCGGATCGGTCGATTTTTTCTATAACTCCCCACCCTGCTTTATTTTGAAAAGTCATTATATGGAAAAAAGGTAAATATTTCAAAATTCCCCGATAAAAATCGCTGAGTAATGCTATTTCGACATTCTAGAGTAGTATGAAACATTTTGTTCGACGGGGGTAATTTTTTTAATCCCCCACATAACCGTTCCTACGAAAGCTGAATCTTTGGTATGAATACACGGCAAAAAGCTGTAATTTTCAATATTTCATTATGCAAATTAGTTCGTAACAGTAAAGGTAAAGAAATCAGCCTTACCGACTGTGGACCACATAGGTCTATGTATTGAATACCAACGCACGTGAGGATTGTCAGGAAATGCAAACCGTTATAAGCCAAAAACGCTGAATTGTTAACGTTTTATGATGAAAATGTGAAATGTGAACCACATAGGTCTATCTATCGGTCCCCTCTCGATATAAAATTCGAGAAAAATAGTAATTTTTCAGAGGAAGGTTTAATTTTTAATATTTTATAATGAAAATTGGCCCATGGTAGCAATTTACCAAAAAATTGACTTTAGGAAATTTGGATCGCGTACCTCTAGCCTAGCATATATTGGGGTTATCATGAAAAGTAAGCCCTTGCATGGAGAGAAAGCCTATTTTCTAGTTGTTAAAAAAAATTAAGTTTGCTAAGTTTGGATCACGTCATGGGATGTTTTGAGCATCCTCCAAAGTGCGGTCTTTCAGGAAAAGTACGCTTTTGCATGACAATAACGTAATATTATGTGCTTTCCCACTTATTATACTTGTTTTGTGATGAAAGGCTGTAAAGAATTGTATTGGTAGGTATCCATCCAACCGTCAGGCACATACGTATCGATCATTTTAGTTTATTAACATTTTAGTTTCGCTTTTTCAAAACAGCGGTAAGCCACTGTTAAAACTCAGCCACCAATAAAAGGAACTTGGAGTATTACGTTTCATTCGTACTAATAATTCAAAGCATCCAAAAATGTTAGAAGTTAAGGACAAAGGACGTCCAGAACAGAATACAATTCTGCCTTCGTTCAGTTACGTCCCCACCCGACTATCAGTAAGAGTCGTTTAATCTTATCGAAAGCTTGAATTACGAGCCAGATCATGCGGTATTCGGTGTCCCCATAAATTCTTTGGTCTGCAAAAAGGGTTCTGCCTTATTCGTAGATATCAAACAATAAACAAAGTCAACTGTCAACTTGACCTCAACTTATTATTATTATTATTATCATTATTATTGTTGTTATTATTAATTGAGCCAAACAAATAAATTCTAAGACTAACCTCAACCTAATCGTTTTATTCAACAAGTAGGAAGAATGGGTCGCTAACGAGCCGTTGAAATAATAATAGAGCAGTGGTATAGAATTCTTTATAAGGGAATTGTAGGACAGTAAACACATGCTCGCCTGAACTCAAATACGACTGTATTTCTCTTCAAGGTAAGGTGTGTGTACAAAGGCATTTTGTGCGCCTTCCAGCGTTACTCTTCCAAAAATAGAAGTATTGACTTTGCAGAAAACTGAAGGAGTTTTTTCCTAGGGACCGAAATCTTTTCCCGCTACATCAACAACCTTCCTCTGTTTATTACAAAGATGACTCAGTCTCATAACGTCTCTCATAATCCCATCGTGTTATTGCATTAGTATTTAACCGTAATATTTTCTATTGAAAATGAAGTTGACTAAGTAAGTTACCTATACAGTTAAACCTGTTTTAGTGCAATGTTCTTTTACGCGACTTATTTTATTTGTGCGATAAGGTTTATGCGACGAATTTTGTTTGTGCGATTTATTTTGGGCAACTTTTTTTACGCGGTCTTTGAATTTGTATGGAGACAGAAAAAGAGGAAGAATGCGGGCATTTTGGACTAGGACGGGTCGTAATGAATTATACACCTTTTCAAAATATCTCCATGTTTAAAATGAGGAAATAAAATTTTGGAAAAGATTTTCATGGGTAATTTAAGTATATTTGGATATTTTGTTGGAATATTTGTTTTTTTGTACACTTTTTTTCGCGAGATCGGATTTACTTTGTACACTTTTACTATTAGAAACCCAGCATACACAATGTCTTACGTTCACTGACGAATCGTACCGCCGAGGCAAGCAATCGAACCTATTATGGGTACCATATTATCAATAATTATTGTATCAAGCACAGTGATTACAGAATTCTTATGTTTATCTGGCAAGAATTAAATACAATACATTTTTTTCAGTACACTTCTCATTCAAAGTACGACGTCAATAAACATAAATAACACTCTGTATGCAACGCAAGAGGAACTTTTACTTAACAAAAAAGGCAAACTGAATGATACCAGATGTTAGATGATAATGAGAACGGTGTTAACACCTAACAAAACGAAAGATTACTGATAAACTTAACGATATTGGTAGCGCGCGTTTTTAAAGTGAAAGTTTTCATTAAACTTTGAACACACAAATGCTTAGAAATACTTATTGGAAATGTACCTGGTATCTAAAATCGTAAGCGATTCAAATTACGACCACATATTAATTAAATTTTTAAAATTTCAAATTAAACCCCGATCTTGAAACCTTCAAGTAATTAGTTAAAGGGATAAACCACTTTCTATAACAGCGTAAAAAAATAGGTTTTTGAAAATTTTTTTGGTATAGAAAGAAGGACAGTGGAATAATAATATTTGGGGAGGTTATTAAGCGTGTCTTGATGTATTCGAAAAACAAAAATATACATATATCGAATCTTGCGTGTCACATAGGCGGTTCAGAGTTGGAGCCAATAGCCATCTCTCAAATTCTTCTCCTCTGGCAAATGGAATTCTCCAAGGATCTCCTCTATTCGTCACACTTTTCCAAGTTACATTTAATGAAATAAGTAAAATATTTGCCAGACTCCAAAAATTATCCGTATGCCGATTATGTTTATGTTTCAACAAAAGGAAAAAGTATCTTGACAAACATCGACCTGTTCGTGAAAAGTATTGGGGAAAACATTCCAAAGTGGGCTAACTCCTCGGGAGCAAAAATATCGATACAGAAATCAAAAAACTGGCACATGTGTAAAAATAAAGGAAAATCGGCATATGTATGTAAATAAATAACCAGCTCAAAATGCGCAAACCCTCAACGTTTTGAGGCTCATGTTTTCAAACAAATACCTTCAGTTAAAGAACGCCATTCAACTAGGGTGAACTTCATAGATTACATTGCTTCGAATAGGGTCGTTTACGCAAACCCCGTTGCTTATCTTAGCAAAGTGGTCATTTTGAGGAAAATTGACTATGGCTTGATCATACATGGCAGCAACAGCAAATCGACTATAAATATTTTGAAATCAGCCTATCATCGAGTGGTTAGAGCTCGTACATATGGTTTTCGAACCACATGCATCGGCAATGTCACTATCGAGCCCAGTCTTTCAATATTAGAAAATAGAGTATATGAGTTAAAAGCCAAAATGACCGCCAGACTCTGGCAATTCAACATTTGGCGAAAATGTTAAAAAGGCTCTCATTGCCAAAAGAATCAGGGGACACCAAATCCGCAATTAACTTCTGCATAGATATTGCAAAAGACATAGATATTCCCCTAAACATCTCCGGAAAATGTATGATTAAACCGCCGTGGTCTTTAAACGTCAACTGTTGCGGTATATCACTCTCAGCATGCGAAAAGGAATGCACACCAAATCTCGTCTTCAGAGAAATAATCGCTGAAAAAACTATTCTTCTGGAAAATAATGGGTGGTATCCTCTTTTTACAGACGGCTCTAAGAGTGATAATGCGTCTCTTGCCTCCGCAATAGTAGATCCCACAGGTCAAGTCCAAATTAATTACATCCTACACGAAAGTGCGTCAACATTTACAGCTGAAACCGTACTTGCAAGGCTAAGCTTAGATCGGTTATCATCACAAATGGTTTGTCGTTCATTAAAGCCATCTGTGATCCCCTAAATTTCAACTGGAACACTGTTAAGACAATAAGAAATACTATCGCAATCAACGTTGCGAAAGTCAGGACCACAACACTTGCAAGTGTCCGTGCAACACATCACTGAGTCCTTAAGAATTCTACTTCTCCCTATGCGATTGTGGACATCATCTTACAATTAAGCATATGCCTTGTGAACGCCAAAATCACTCTAATATTCGAAAGATATTTTCAGAGCAACGAACCCTGTCGACATTGCTTTAGAACTTAATATCAATAAAATTTTTATCTTTCTTAGTTTTTCGAGCGTATGCTACTTTTAGACCTACAATTTATTCTTCCGGTCCAAATAGATTATAATAATAAAAGTAGTAAAAACACTGCAAGAAATTTAGATGAAAAAAATGAAAAATGAATGTTTGGGTTATACTGCGTGCCACTTTGAAAAATATGTTCCGAGATAAACGCGGTTAAAGTTCCATTACAATAAATCCATTACAATAAATCCTTTATTATTATATTTTCATTCCCTTTTGGCTTCTAAATGTCTCCTCTGTTGCATCTGTCAAAGGCAGAATCACACGCTTTACACTGTATACGTTGCGAAATGGTGGAAAAATTACAAGAAGATATACAATTCTAAAGCCGAGTCCGTAACGTAGCTTCGGAATCGCTCTCAACCTCCCATAGACTTGAACGTTAGCTTGACGAAACTGTACTAAGATTTTTTGCTTTTTTGAAGTGCTTTTAAATGAACATAAACACTTTCCAAACCCATCGGTTGGTGCATTAGAAGAGGTAGAAATCAAAATATAAGACACTTAGCTCCAACTTGACACAAATATTCTTGTTGTTGTAGGACTGGGGAAAGAGTTGGACATTTTTAAAGAAATATTTTTTTTGCGGGTAATTAACTTTTTCCCACGTATTCTAAACTGTCCAAAGCATCCTTTAACCCTAATATAAAAAAAATAAAATGATTTTTTAAAAATTTCCCGTGGTGCACCCCTTAAAGAAAATAATTAATCCTTGATCTTAATAGTCTTCCACCTTAAGAAAGATCTAACATTTTCAGTTTAAAAAAATTTTCAATATAAAAAACCGCACAAGTTTCTTGATTGTCTTACAAAAGCATCAAAAAATTGGTAATAATATAAAGATCAACTGTGGCCCCCTCTTTGATCTAGAAGAACACCATAATCTCACTGAAATTCGTTCAGGCTAACGAATTTGATTTTGAAAATATTCTGCTCGCGCTGCTATACACGTAATAACATACTCTGCAGAGGCGTGTTGGGTTCGCAAATACAATTTAAAAAAAATTGCTCAATTTTTCTCAATACTTGACAGCTCGGCTTGAATACAAGTACGTATAACACGCATGCATGCATACATATATATATATATATATCTGTATGTGATAACGTGCAGAGAACAACAATAAAAAGAAATAAATAAATAAAACAAATCAATAACATTAATGAGCGAAGAAAAAAAAGAAGACAAAACATACACGCAATAGATGGCAACATATGTAATTATAGCACTTAAGCCTGGTAGCCGACACGAAAGTATATACCCGTGCATGTGAGCATAAATTAGTACAAAAGCGCACACCGTCAGCACTAAACTCCCTGTAGCAGATTGACATTGACGTTAAAAATTTAACAGTCACATCGCATTTCTTTTTAAACAACACGCACATAGATTTATTTCCTTAAAATCAATTGTTCTGAGATTTGCGTTCGAATGCGAAGCAAACAGTAAGACCCAGTGAGAACACTATATATGTGTAGAAGTGTTGAGAATACTTTTTCAAATTAATGAGAGAGATCTTTAACTTAATCTTATAAAGACAGAATATAGTTTCTTTAATCTAAGGCCAACAAAATCCATATATTGAACAAAAAAAATAACCCTAATAATAATAAAAATAAAAATAAAAATAATAATAGTAATAACACATATGGCCATTAAATTGAAGTGAGTTGTATTACTATAGAAGGTGTAGAGTATCATCGACAACCCGTTTACATAACACGTGTTCTATTTCCTGTTAAGTTGAATATGTGATTCTTAGATACATTTAGGAAACTACTGCACTACCTGTCACTCAGCGTTCACTGAAGACCACACGAAATATTTAGTCATACATGCTTATTAATATAGTAAGAGTTACTAACAACGTTACTAGACATACGTACATACGTTGTTGTATTATTGTATTCCGTTAGGGATTCCAATGGATTTTAGGAACAGTTTTAAAGGTCACAATAAATATTTTCGATATACCTTCGCTCCGAATGTGTTTCGTTTACATTAAAGTTTATGGCGAAGAAAAATAGAATGTTTTTTAAAAGAACTCCATTAAGTTCACGGTCCATCAACAGCGCACTTACCGCATGTACACAGGAGAAATAATCTTTTTCCAAGATGGAACCTTTCCAAGATTGAACCTTACCTGATGTGTGATGTGCAAGCGTGATTTAATGCGGATCACTCCTTTGCCCATAAAACGTGTCTTCCGAAGCTTGTTAATTCTTTAACGTTTCGTAACAACCCCATTCTCCAGAAATATGTACATAATTAAGACTTTATTCTCAAAACAATACGCGCGCGAAACGATATTCTAAAGACAGAGTTTTAAAAAATAAAAAAAAATACTATATATATATATATATATATGTATAATAAGCATTACATCGTTCGATGTCAAATTAGAAACTAGAGACTATGTCGACAACCTAAATATTATGCTGAAGCCTTGCAGCAAAGGAACTGAGTAAACGAAAATGGAAATATAAAACCTATTACGGACACTCGTGAAAGCTACTTGCAAATTAAAACCGCATTACAAGTGGTCTCACATAAGTCCCGAGAAGTCAATAATGGCAAAGAAAAATATGATTTTTCATTAAGCTAAACTTAAAACAGATTAATAGCTGAACAACGGATTCTGAACAACGTCGCAAACACGTCACAAGTCAAAAGGCATTCTTCTGCTTGCGTTTCTCATGGCTTGACAATCTCATTTTACTACAACATTTTTTGTTGTAGAGTTTCGTAGCGACTACTGCTCCGGAATATCAAATTTAATACAAAGTCACTGAGAATTGTAAGGAAATTTTTGTAGCTGATCGACATAACAGAATGTTATGCACCATACACGCTTTTATTGAGCAACCTAACTAATATAATAGATTTGCAGATGATAAATGACATGCCGAAGAGATACACGTTAATGCTGCATCCTTTATACTTCCGAGTTAATGTTGAATCAGACATGTTGTCAACTGTAAAGTCTCTGAAGTGCCTCACTGGCTGCTATAGTACTGAACCTGAAAATTTAGTTATGAATTCATTTGGAACTAATATAATGTTATTACCGTTATGGAACATTTTCCGCTTAAAGCGAAATTCAAAAGTAGACAAAATATTTCAATCTTCTATCACAGGCACAATTTTCCTCGACATTTTCGACCCTACACGACAAAAGTTTACATAAATAAATACATGTATTGGTATAAAACTTAATCTTCAAAAACACTCATACACACTCATATAAAATTTATATATATTTAGAATCAAAGATGGCTGCTGTCATCATGACACTACACTCTGTCTACGTTAACGTGCAGACGTGAATATAATTTGTTATTGGGTTACCTTTATATATCTGCATGTATATAAGTAGATATGCATAGAGTAGGTGGGTGTAGCAAACAATATGCGCTTACATATATTTATATGCATACATCTATATATATATATAGTAATACATAGGCAAAACCTATAGAGATAAAAAGTATCATAGAGGGAATATAAAAATACTCTAATATATAACATAGATTGTCTAGAAAGTATAGCACCTTGCAAAGTGAAAATTAAAACAAGTACAAGTATTCTCTCTCTTTTCGTATGGTAATCGGTATGGTTTAAAAAAACAAAAAATCGCATAGAAGAAGACCTCAAGTACATGTACGTAAGCACGTGGCAACTCTTACCATGAATAAAAATAAAACAATTTACAAAAAAGGGAACTTCAGTTTATCGGCTAGGCCACAATAAAGCGAGATTAAGTGAGGAAGTATCGCGTAGTGTCGGAGACGTTGGCGCGCTCTTTCATTATTATTGGAAAACCAAATTACGTTCAATGATTTTTGGTTTGTCGTCCGTTTTCCAATAACACAGAAGTTTCGTTGCTAAATTATTTCTGTGAGCTCTGCGTTGTGAGAATTCTGCTCTGAACAGCGAGCCGTCCGTACCTACGATATCCTACTGACCGAATTGAAACAGGTCTAGACTATTTATTTCATGCATTAATACTTCGAAGTTAAGTTTCCTAAATTTCCTAAAAATGCCGAAGGTTTCACGGTGCCAGCAGGACAAACGAAAACCAACTGCAATCGTTGGTTAAAGTTCTTAAGCCCTATCTCTATTGCGATACAAAAGCCTTGCATTTCTTCGCCATTTCTACACCTATATGACCATTATAGAGCGTACCCTCTGAGTGTGTGGCCAAATGGAAAAGAAAGAAATTTTAAACTGTACAATATGACGTATGAGCGCTTTATCCATGATTATTACTTGCTATCGCGTTAACTGAAATTGAAGTAAAAAATAAAAAATACGTAATAGAAGGAGAAGGCTAACGAGGCCAGTTCTGTATGGTAATATCCCGATTAGGTTTCCTCAATTTCTTTCAAAGTAAACGGCTCAATACTTTTTCATACCAACTGTTATTTGCATGCATGCATGTACATCAGTATCGCGTTTATCTTTTTTGATTTTACGGCAAGCATCCATTTTTACTCGCGGCTTTAAGTTTGCCTAACTGTTCGCCACATTAAACTTGACATATTTATATGTATGGCTTTTTCTACATATATATATATATATATATATATATATATATAAGATTTGTATGTATAATTATTTCCGTAAGTATATATGTGTGCATGTATATGAATGAACTTTTCAGATTTTTATTTTCGTAAACCAAATCATCAAATAATCGTGTTATAAAAGCCAAGTGAGACAGAAATTTAAGATGAGGGTCAACCAAATAAGGCACAAAAGTATAGGCTTACCAGTTAACAAGCAAAACCTGGCACACTGTCACATATTACAAAAATACCATTCGCATAAAGACGACTCGACGACTCACACGTATAACATGCCAAGTGTCTGTGTAATATAACTGATTTAAATTCGACAAAACTCCCGCTGGGATTACAAGGATGCGCGAGCAATATGTGAACTGCAAAAACAAACAAATAAACGAACAAACAAACAAACAAACAAGGAAAACCTTTGCCAGCAACTATTTGTCAGACTGACATGCACGCTTGACTGCTTCAATGTACCGTCAGTATCACACTCCATGCATCCATACAAAAACAGATGATGTACACATAAAATAGACAGCAAGGACATGTGCAACACTCTAGGGCATATTTCCACATTCAACTTTATTTTCGTTTTTTGTTTCTTTTTTGTTTTTTCTTTCTTGCTTTCTTGTTTCCGTTTTTTTTTTTTTTTTTTTTTTTGCCTTTTTTACAGGGGGGTTGATTTTATATTATAATTGTTAGTGATGTTGCTGTTGCTGTTGCTGTTGTTATTGTTATTGTTCCTGCGTTATACTATGTTTACAGAGAGAACCCCTGGTAACGTTAAATGTATTTATTTCTAAATTTATATTACATTACAAAGCAAATTGCGGAAAAATTAGCGGCTGATTTTGGGATCATCTTATTTTGCACTAAATGTTTGTAAGTAAGTAAATATCGGCACATCTATGCATAGACGATAAATACATATGAGAATTATTGGAAAACAATAAAAAAAAAGCAAGTTTATCTCTTTCCCTTTATATCTTACACTTACCCCACTCACCTCTTACAAGTTTGCTCAAGTGCAATGGATCGTATCGCTATTTAAATAATGAATTTCTATTTGCACGTATGTTGCGTTTTCTTCTACTCCTCCTTTTTCCTTCTCGACGAGGATGTACGACTTGCATGATCGTAAAGGCAAATGAGATTCTTTTTCCTGATAGTAGACAATAGATGGCCGAGGGCAATGGGTGTTTTCATTACATATATTAGAATAACGAATTTTTATTTGTCAAACATTACATGGGTGCGGTCAATGAAGAAGACTTTGCATAATTTCACCAAAATGCTCTAACGCTTTGGTAACCCAATAAAACGTTTTTACTGCAGATAAAATCACGATTTATTTATCCAACACCTACTGCATAACAGTGTTCCGGTTCACAGCTTGTAGCTCGATGTTGGAAAATCAAAATTTTCACTGACTTCTTTTGGTAAAATTTGACTAATATATGACGAAAGATGATATGGAAAAATTCACACGAAACGCGTCACACTTTACTATTTAAGGCGCAACTTAGGTTGCAGCGTTTCTCAACAAACGGGGCCGCTTTAAACATGTCAACATGCAACTGGTATTGCTGTAACATGTGGCACAAAAAAAATTAGGACCTTTTCAGATACATTCGCTGCACCGTTTGAGTGAGATCTTGACTTTTTCAAAATAAAATTAATCTGTTCGATTAAATACACTTTTCCCTATCCGAACACATAAACAGACAATAGTGTCTCGGATCTGAAATCCAGGAAACCAAACAGAGGCAAAAACGGTCGAGCAACCTTTCGAACAGCAGCGATTCGCGATTCGGCGTTGTGTTTGGATTATTTGGATTATAATTTATTGACGATTGTTCGAAAATGCTGCTGATTACTCTGCCGAGCATTGATTTTTCGACTTTATGCCTTCACTTTTAAACGATCAGCTAACCAACTTTGTAAGATTCATGCAACCCGATGTGTAAAATACGAACCTTACCGTATAAGCAATTAGCGGAGTAGTACTTTTGAGCGATGCACGCTCGTCCGACCACCGCTCAAGCATTTTGAGTGCTTTGAGTCTGCGAAATGAACTCATAATTATAGTTTACAATTCTGCAAAAGGCAATTGACTTGAAATTTGGTACGAAAGCATTTTTCATGATGCCAATCGGTCTTCAAATTCAGTTCAAAGGGAATAAAACCTTGTTTCGCGTCATCTTGAAGAAGAGATTTTTTTTATCAGGAAAATTTTGCGATCAGTTGACGCTTACGCATTGTAAAGTACAAGAAGCTATACGTAACCAATTAATCGGGAAAAATTCTACCTTTGAATTAAGATCAACAAGGTTTTTCTATTCGCAATTTTCCCAATCCAGATACACTCTATTTCTCGTAAATAAATTTATAGCTTATGTAAGCGCATCTTCAAGCAATTTTTTTATTTCCAACTTCGCAGACAGACAGACCGCAAAATAGATGAGAGATGCTAAACGATTGTGCGCTAAAATTTCGAACAATTCTGAGCGGCAAAGATTAGAAAGCGAATCAACAAAGTAAAAGCGTTAAGATAGCTTTCACTTTCTATTCTTAGGCAGTGTTCAGAAAAGTATTTTCGTTCCTTAGCTTAAAGCTTACACTTTTGTACGATTATTTACTGAGTTAATTTTGTTGAACGCAGTTAACTTGCTTAACATCTGTGAATAAAAATTTACCAGACCTTTATACATATTTTGGGGTTTTCACTTTATCTACATGTGTAATATGTCTACGTTACCCAAAGGACAAAAGCTTGCAAGAAAACACAAAAGTAATTATAGTAATCATTTCATAATCATATTTTTGTTTCCAACCCCAGCCATGAAGCTATAGCTAGTTTAGCTCTCTGCGGGCAATAAACGGATGAATGGAGAGAAACTGACAGACGAATTGCTGCTGTGTTTGATACTTTTACTGCCCGAAGAAAGCCAAAGCAAATTTATATATATATATATATATATGCGTTTACCTATATGCATATAGGTACGTAATCATACTTACATACATTTCGAAACAGTTGCGAAAAATTTGTAGTTTTCACAGTTTTAAACAACCCAACATCTTCATATAGATACACATGCATATCAACACACACACACACACACAAGCTTTGGCATAAGGGCATACATCCATATGAATTTATCATTTTGCAGACAGACACTGAAAGAAAGCGACAGATGTGTTTCCCATTCGACTTTTAATATGTGGCCAATCTATCTGTAATTGGTTTGCTATTGTGTATCGCAGCAGTCGTTACATTCAACATCCAAATATTGATGTTGAGGGCGATGATGATGTTTATGCGACCCCTGTAGCATAATAAAAAAAAAGAAGAAAACTTTACACACCCTCTTCGTTCACCCTTAAGTTTAGCAATGTCTTCTCCTCTCAGAAGAGGGTTACGTACTCGTGGCTTAAGTCCACCCGTCTCCCGCTGAGTTAATAACCTGGTTAAGGTTGGTTTATGTATATTATGTTATTTTTTTTTTTTTGTAAATTTATGAAAAATATTGTTCACACTTCCCAAAAATTCATGTTACTTGCAATTGGTCTCGCTTGGTTGGTATGTCTAATAACTAAAATTTCTTTTCACCACTTTTCAAATTCTATCACATAAGACGAATTGTCCACGTAGATGGATGAATGATTGATGCTATTGACGGCATCAATTCAAATAATTTTTCCATTTTAGACAGACCGTATTAACTGAGCGTCTTGATATAGCTTCGATTACCTTTAACTTTAATAGTTTAATAGTGAAATTTTTCTAATCTATTTCCTTTTGACTTCTACTTTATTCTATTCTATTCTATTCTATATTACAATTATATGTTTTTGCATTTAATTGACATTTCGTTGTCGGTATGTTTTTTTTTATATTTCTAGTCAGTTACTACGTTAGTGCGACTCTACTGCGATTTTATTGCTATTCTATCCCTATTCCACTGCTATCTGGCTGCTATTCTATCGCTTGTCTATTGGTATTTGTTCCCATTTTCCCATACTATTTTACGGGTAATCTGCTGTTACTTAAATGTTGATCTATTGTTTGTATCCTTTGTTCCTGTCCTATCTGCTACCTGCTATACTTTGTAACTATCTTATTTCTGATCTCTCGGTAGAATAGAGTTAATTGGTCAAGAGCATTTAGAAGGAAATCTCTGATATCAATTGGTCCAACAGTTCTGGAAATGTTGCGATAGTACGTCTCCGGCGAAATGTCGAGTCAATTCCTTTTCCATTCCATTATTTTCCTATACTACCCATGGGAACGCGCACGTATGCTCGTATAAATCGAAATGTACAGGTAATAGGCATTGTTATTCAATTTAGAGAAAAAAATTGTAGCTAACACCCACTTGTCAGGCACAGACAAGAAGCTTAATAAAGCCATTCGTACAGAAATGCCAGAAATGCTTGTGTTGTTTTGTCGCCAACTGCCAAAAATCAAGATAGAACAAGTGAAGCCCGCCCTTTCCTTACGCTAGTTATGCAAATGACACATCTCAAAATCACGAAAGGATGCCGGTAAGTTTTATCTCAAGATTTGCACGTGTCAGCGCGTGACAAACATTGTTGCACGTGCTATAGTTTAAAAAGAAAAGAAAAAGATAAGCATAAAATAGCCCCATTACCCGCGAATTATGTACTCTCTGAGAGGCTATTCCTCTTCGTGTGGCACTTTCAATTGTCCACAACCAAGAAGGTATATTAATTACTTGATTCGTTTTGTAACGCGTATATATACACGCGCGTATATTTTCAAATTCTTATGAAATTTCTACCGTTTTTATTACGAACTTCATTTATTTATTTGCTTACCCCTTTTGAAAGGAAATGAAGATTTAGTAGGAAGAAGCTTACCAAGCTCATGAGAGCGATATAAAAATTTAGCAAAATGAGTCCGTTTTAGCAATATATACGTAATCGGAAATGATCGCAAATCGGACGTTACGAGCGCTAGTTTCGTTAAATTACAAATTTTGCGTCTATGGAAAACAACCTATAAGCAATGATTTGTAAGCGACTCTCCACAATTTTTAGACGACAAAGAGACGATCGATGCGCGATTACTTTTCACATGCCGTTCTCAATTATCATGGAGGATACTTGGAATATAATGAAATAATTTGCCAACGCTAAAGATATGTTTTCGTTATTTCATTATAATACGCATCGTACATACCTCGTACAATATTAACCACTTCCTAAGTGTAGGCACAAACCGGTGTGCATAATAGACGAAAACGAACCTTTAAGAAATCCCAGTAAGCAAACTCAAAGCTTTCATACAGAAATGCAAAAAAGAAAAATGTAAGCAAAAAAGTCGTATTCGGCTGGGACCGAATCTCGCATATCCTCCGCCATTGCAATCTCTCTGGCGCACCATGCTTTCCTTTATGTTCATAAACAAGTGAATAAAATTTTATCTTATCTTTCACCTTTCACTTCACTAAAAAGTATTGTTAAGAAAAATTCATCTACCACGTCGTGACGTTCACCATAATGCATTTAGAATTAACACACTTAGCTTGTCGCATTCCGCCCTTCAAGTCCTTTTATGTGAGACCAAGATCAGCGCTATTGTAATCGACCATATCGCTGATATTATATTAACCCATTTTTACGCATTTGAGGAATGTACAAAATAGTTTTAAACATTCCGCTTTGTTGCGATGTGGCAAGTTTCAGCCTTCTATCTTTTGCAATTTGTGAGTAATGAACAAAAATCACAATAATTGTTGGTTAGCAGAACGGAGCTGCGTTCAGTTTACACTTCACGGCCAATTTTTCCAATTTTCAATGCAAACTTGCATGTAAAGACCAATGTTTCCGCCACATTTGAAGTCGATATCTTCATTTTTGCGACCAGGAGGGTATCAACATCATACAGACGCAGAAACATGGTTTAATCCATTCAGAATTTCATGCTTGAACCTTTGCACCCTGGGCCGCCAAAGGCGTTTGATTTTCCTCAAGAATTTTAATATAAAAAAATTAAAACGTCGAGATGTATTTCCCGACTTTGTTCACCCACAATCAAGGAAGTTATAGTTACAGTTCCTCATCCCAGTCACACTAGTCACTCAGGATACATTAAGTTCGTGCGGACGTATGTAACACCCAGAAACGCTTAAAATAGACCCACCTTTTATTATACCGATCGATGCAGAAAATGATTTTGTAAGCTTGTCTGTCCGTTTGAAGATCTTATATCTGCCCATGCACTTATGTGTTCGACCTATAGGTCGCAACAGTTTAAGATATTTTGAGGAAATTTGGTATATTTGGGGAAACGATTCGGATCAGATTACTTTTTCGACCACTCCCTTACACCTCGTTTTGCCAAATCGCTATAAGAGAAAATATTGTAATTTTTGAAACTTCGCGACAAAAATCGCTTAGTAATAGCTTTCCAAATAAATAACCATTCCTACGGAAATGGTTAAGTCTCGCTACGGTAAAAATCGTAAAAATTACGATTAAACATAAGAAAAATGAACCTTATCAAATTTGAACCATCTCGGTTTATGTGTGTATATGCGCCGATATGAGGATTCTGCGCAAATATAAGACTTTAATTCCAAAGAGAGGCTTTCGTGAAAATTATGTATTTGCATAAAAAAACATACAGTTTTTGTGTATTATTGAAAAAATGGGTGAACGACTGTATTAGGCGAAATGATGTAGGCTATCTGGCGGTCCCGATTATAACATTCTTACTTTCTTGAAACATAATAAAGGAATTGAGAAAACTTACCCCTTTTCATTGCCCGTCTCGCTACGCATATGTTCATTAGCAATATTCAACAGCAAATTAGATCGGTTCGCGAAGCCTTTTTTAATTATGCTATTAAATCGTACATACCAGAAAACTGAACTGTCAGTTAACAGAGACGTATAAGTTTTGATGAAATATTTAGTTTAGTTGCGAGACGTGAGATAAAAAGGAAAGACTGTAAGAATAGAGGTTCTCCTTTGCGGTTCGGAAAGAATTAAATTATTATTTATATTGCATTTAATATAACAGTAGGGCTAAAAGAAACGAAAATAGGCATAGAAACATCCTGTAAACCAAAAAGAAAACAAGAAATGTTCAGACATCGACATTTTGTGCTAAAATTAACATTTAATCTTAAAACTTTCAGCTCAGGTCATCAACCACTTCAAAAGCTTCCAATTGAGTGCAAATTAAATGCAGAAAAATGCCTTTGTAGATTGTACAGATGCAGATTATACATTATTTTGATGCACTTGTTTTGCGCAATTCGGACACTTTTACTATGGCAAGTGGAAGCGGTGGAAGACGAAACTGAAGGAGCATAAAACATGAACGGTTGATATACATATATATATATTTAGATTTGATAAGCAATTTCTTGCTAATTCTGTTTTAACTGGAATTTCCATTAAACAGAGAAATCAAAGAATTTTGGTAGTATTGTTAATCTTATGGATTACTTAGTTAATGTAATTAACGCATTAGGTAAAATGAATCTTGGGATCGAGTATTATATCTAAGTCCTTGAATTCGCACGATTTTGAAAAACACATCTGTTTATCGAAGTCGGCAGGAAAGGTGCCGGAATTACGGACGCCCACATGGTAGCGGAATGTCTGCAGTGAAAATAATGCACAGTATAGTAAAGAAAGACAGGAGTGTTGATCGCAACCTTTATCAATTGCAATGAAGTCGCAACTAACAAGGCCCAAATAAAGCGCCGCGTCTTTCAAAAAGCTTCGTGTGAGTTCAACAATTTCGAGTGGATAATTTTAACGAGCATTTTAAAGACGATTCCATTGTGTCGAACTGGATGGAAAACGGCCTTGTTGCTAGCAACACCGTTCCAGTACATCTTCCAAATTAAACTTTCACTTAACGTAACGGCGAATTTCGGAAAACCGTAGCTCAGTGCTGTTTTCCTTTCCGAATTCAAAATGCTGCGCAAAAACTTCCCTTCGATGATATTCCCTAATATTTTAATAATCGACCGGTCTGTTGCTTCGCAAAACGTACGCTGTCTCAAGTGTTGCTAAAGACGGTTTTCACGTAACATTTATATTCTCCTTACTTCGGCGTGGGTTATTATTTTTTCTTCATGCTCAGATATTTATGTCATTTTGTTTTCATTTGCAAGGCATAAAATTTTGTCAAAAATTAGTGCAGAAAACACATTCGAAGAAACGTAAATTAAAATTAAAAAAAAAAGTGAAGACGATTAGTGAACATAAAAAAAATATTATTGAATTCGCGCGTTAGCATGTTCGGTCAGTCAAGTTTGGGAATCACGAGCACAAATCGAATGAATGACTTCGAAGTTGTGGCTCCGCCCGAAGACTCCGTGTCTGCTTTGGAGTTTAGCCCAGCTACCGTGCAGCAGAATTTTCTAATTGCCGGTAGTTGGGACAGTAGCGTACGTTGCTGGGAGGTAGAACAAACCGGAAAAACTGTGCCAAAATCCATGAAAACTATGGGTGGACCCGTTTTAGATGTGTGCTGGTCCGATGAGGGTACAAAAGTATTCATAGCCAATGAAAAACAAGTGAAAATTTGGGATTTAGCTTCAGACCAGCAAATGCAAGTAGCCGCACATGAAGCACCCGTTAAAACGTGTCACTGGATTAAAAGTAGTAACTACACATGCTTAATGACCGGTTCATGGGATAAAACTTTGAAATTTTGGGATGCTCGTTCGCCCAATCCAATGTTAGCTATTAATCTACCTGAACGGTGTTATTGTGCGGATGTCGATTACCCGATGGCGGTAGTGGGCACAGCACACAGATGTTTAATTATTTATTCTTTAGAGAATAGTCCAACAGAATTTAAGAGAGAAGAAAGTCCCTTAAAATATCAACATCGCACCATTTCAATATTTAGGGACAGAAAGAAAGCCCCAACTGGATATGCCTTAGGCAGCATTGAAGGAAGTGTGGGTATACAGTATGTGAATCCACTTAACCCTAAAGATAACTTTACCTTGAAGTGCCATCGTTCATCGGGTTCTGCGGGATTTCAGGATATTTTCGCAGTCAATGATATAGCTTTCCATCCGATTCACGGCACTTTGGCGATCGTAGGCTCAGATGGCACTTTCAGTTTTTGGGACAAAGATGCTCGCACAAAACTCAAATCTTCGAAGACTATGGATCAATCAATCACAAAATGCGGTTTCAATGCCAATGGTCAAATCTTTGCTTACGCTGTAGGCTACGACTGGTCTAAGGGTCATGAATATTTCAATCCTACCAAGAAGCCACAAATCTTTTTCAGATCTTGTTACGAAGACTTAAAACCACGTACTACTTAAATATTTATGTTGTGTTGAATAAATTTATTGCAGAGAAATTTCATTAGTAAAAGAAAAAAAGCTTTTTCTTATAATCACAAACTATGGAATGAATTACGGGAAATATTCTCTACTTGTGCTTTCCCTCTCGCTATATTTCGTTATTCATTTCTATCTCTCTTCCTCATATATATTTAACTCACATCAAAATCTCAATAAAGAAAAATACCGAAATTTCTTTCCCGAATCTTTAATAACAATTTTTAGTTATAAGATGGTAGGTATCAAGTATCTTAGATAATTTGCTTGTGTCCAAAGGGAGAGGAACATATATATTATTGAAAACATAGTCGATCGCTAGCATTGCCTTGTTCCCATTGTTCCCATTGAGCGCCAGAACCATTCACCTTTCTGAGCAATTTATGGATTGAGTCATTTCCATTTCCATTTCATTCGCTGCAAGAGTTGGAATATTTCCCTTCCAAGCAATCACCAGTGCACTGATCTTTCACTGTATCTTTCAGTTACCTAGCTCTCGGTTGGAAGGCATACGATCAGAATCATTTAGCTGAGGGCATGGCTTTGGCCATTCGAAATTTTGCTTTCCCAACAGGCGCAAATATTGACTTGATTTCATTACCTTTACGCCCTAAAATATGCAACGTTGGCATTTTCCAATGGTTTTATTTTCTTGCTATTGTTATTCTTTTAGTTATAAAAATTCTTTTAAAAAATAATATATTAATTCAATTACCTCAGTAAAAAAATAGTGCTTTCATTTTTTAAAGAATATTCTTATCATAGTTTTTCTGGGATACGTGCAATTGACGTTGCGGTTCCCTAGCCTTTGCATGCTTGCCTCTGACGAGGCAGGCATTAGCAGAATTATAAAAGCAATAAATTTCAATGGAGCAAATTCGTTACAATACATATAACACAAATATTATGCGGCTAGTAGTTACCTGAAATTCCAACGGGCTGTAAGTAATAAAACCTAGGCAATTTTGATTATAAATAGATAATGTTTTCGAGCTTTTCGTCAGTTAGTGCCACGAGAAAAATACAAGGCAAAAAGAAAATCGATTGCCAACAAATTGTCCCTACAAAAACCAGAGGAGAGCTAAGCGAGCAAGTGGCAGTGACTGTGGAGGAAGCGGCAATTGTGGAGCTGACGAAATTAGAAGAGGCCATCGGTGGCGACTGCGGCTTGCATGAATTTGGCGCACCAACTAAAACTTTTGCGAACGACGTATTGCCGTTTACAAGTGGGACACAGCTGTAAGTACAATTGCGATGTACGGTTTTGGGTCGAATTTTTTTTTTTTTTTTGTGTATGTTTAGAGGCCCTCAGATCATAGATTGCGAGACCGGGAATAACATTCTAAGTAAGAAACGAAACTAAGTGCATGTATTAATTCTCGTTTCTAGTATTAATAATCATACAATTTTTAACAAAAATAATTATTCTGTGACGAAAACACAAAAAAGTTTGGAAAGGCTCTGAGCTCTAACATCTTGAAAGTGCTTAGGGAGGGCGTTGAGAGCGGTCAACGGTGCAATACAAAAAAAATGGCATAATCAAGAACTAGTAGTGCAGTCGTTAACGGAAATTAAAAACGATTTGAAGTCGTTTCATGACAGCACGTTACAGCTACCCAAAGAAAAAGAAGATTTACTTCAATCCCGTGAATTCGAAAGTGAAGATTCGTATTAAGTTTATTTCAATTTCAATTTCAATTTTCATTTTAATTTCCATTTATTATTTTCATTGTGAACATGAACTGTGTCCTTTTATTTTTATTTTAGATATATACAGATTAACACACGAATTTACCTATGTAACAATGTATATTGTCTTAAAATGCAATTCTTTCCCTCTAGTCAACTTGTGAAAGTCGAAATAAAACCCAACATTTTAATCTAATTTCACAAAAGCGTATTTATTGCTAATACCTTTTATTTCATTACTATTCAATTTGGAAATGCAACGGAGAATGCAAATACAAAGAAGATGGAAGCCATAAGAAACCAGAAAGCGCAAGTTACTTACAACCTGGAATACCAAAGTTCCTATAGAAGCACCCCTTCCGCGAAAAATTTTTCTTCCATTTCTTGCATCATTTCTGATACACCAACAGGAAAGGTGCTCCGTGCAGCGGTTAAATAAAAAATCGCTACCCGCCAGACAGTTTTGAGAGAACGTTTCTCGCCCGACTTCTGCAGACATGTAGCAAATAAAGTCGAAACTCAAATTTGGAACCTAGTTAACGCCATACATAATCAATGCCCAGCCTTTCATTGGAAGAATTAAAGTGCTTCCATGTACAGGCAAATTACAAAATCACCTCATTACGCGCTTTGAATTTCCGATTTCATATTAACAACTGTTATTTATGTTGTTTACCAAAGATTGTTCCAGTAGTTTGGAAAAGCTCATATCATTCCCATATATAAATGGTTACTTTGTCGTTCATACGAGCAAACATAAGAATGTATTATGTAAGTTAGACTTCTTATCGTCATTGAAAATGCGAAGCTTTTTGTTCCACGGCTTTGAAACTATGTCTCATACACCGAAGAGTGTACTTCGATACGTATTGAATCCGAAATGGCACCCAAGCTGCCTACTCCGTAAATCAATGAATGTGCTAATTTGTAGCGCAGTAGTGGACCATACTTTGATTACGATTGGATGTGTCCGAGCCATAGTGGATGCTTGATCGGTAAAGGCATAAACGATCGATCCCAGGCTACGTCCACGCTCTACCTGCCTCTATCCATTTATTTTCACCCACCACCCTATCCCAAATCTGAGCTCCCTTCAGCAATTTTCAAAATATATTTGGATGTAACTAAGCTCCCATTAATTAGCCCTCTTCGATATTTGGTCGGTTCCAGTAACAATTCAAACCCAAGATGTAACAAATATTACATATACTTGATATGATATATATTAAATGAATCAGAACACGTACTATTAATAAAATGTTTCTAACGATGCAAACAAAGTTCAACTCATATGGAGACAATGTATTATACACATGAAAAAAATGTCCAGAATGGTAATTACGCATGAATTATTCTACAGTTTTCCGAGTCGTATTTGAATTACATATTGTTCACCATTGGTGTTAGTTTGATCTTTTAGAGTTAATATTAGCTGTTTAGAGTTGCAATTTTAAGAGAAACAGTTGTAAACGCAAACAGAATCAACTCCAAACAAAATTGTTTACGTACAAAGCAGCTGACCCAGAACAAAAATTATAAATTTGTGAAAGGTAATGTAATTAATTAATTCGATTTCGTTTGTATTTAATTTTAGAAACTGTGTTCAACATGATATAATAAGTTGAAAGGTTTAGGAGTAAATATTCTCCTTTATATTTTAAAAATTAATAATTTGTTATTAATATTGTACTTAACAATAAGATTAAGGAAAAAAATGTAAAAAAAGGCTTGTAAACTAAAAGAGAAAAAATAAACAAACGAAAGAAAATATTCACCGTAATTGTAGGCCATTGATACGGAGTGCTGTGACTTTCGACATTTTGCTCTAAAATGACCACTTAACCTTAAAATGTTGCCATAAACAAGTTTGAAACCAGAAATTGAGTGAAGATTAAGTGTAGATAAATGACATAATAGATTATACATCAATTTTAAGAGCTTTTGTAATTTTTTAACATAGCAATGAAGGTTAGGCAATGAAACTGGAACAGTTTCTACTCTCTTTTCAATTTCTTGGTTGGTGTATCCCTAATTGGAGTTAGATGGATAATATACTTAGGGAGAAAATTTTTCACTGATTAGGCGCACTCTTCTGGAAGCGCAAATTTGAAGCAGAGTAAACCGCGTTGTGCTCTTGGCTTAATATTCACTCGAAATTCACACTGAAATTACGTAAGCAAATTTCTTTTTATATTTATGAACACCCCATCTAGATATATATATATATATATTATATGTTACATATAGTTTTCTGCGGAAGCTTCGCGTTTCAAAAGCGTTTTCTGACGATATTTGAAGAACATTTAGTACGAGTGATGGTTTGAAGAAACGTAAGTGCTACAGGTGATGCGTTTAGTCACAGCTTTGGAATGGCTAGGGTATGGAGGCTAGCGATGGCTTCGCGGTAGTGATTTTTATTCCAGCGTTGCACAGCGTACGTTTTCAGTTGTTATATCACGAAAGGTTAAAAAAAAAAACTAAAAACGGAAATAAAACTTTGCACTGAATAGATCCGTTGGATTGTTAATTCCAAAACAAAGTTGTGGCTTTATCGTAATTTCGATATTCCAGGTGGTAGCTAATTTTTGTTGTGCTTTCTGTATATTGCAGTAATTGGATGCATAGACAGAACTCGTGTTTATTTTCAAACACCCGCGCAAAGCGAAGGTGTTTTCTTTAATAGAATAGAAAACACAATGTAAACGCGGTAAGTTAATCTAACTATTCCATATAAGTACATATGAATGCTTACGGTTTGCGGAATCATGTTACGATTCGTGTGTGTGAAGTCATTGAAATGAAAGCCTATTTACAAAACCATTGCAATCAAATCAAACTAATGCTTGACTCATTGGTGGGATAAATTAAAGAACTACGTATCTGCATCATATCAGCGAATTCCGAAGATTTAAATACCGAAGCATCCGCAACTTATCTAAATGATGATGTTAACGTCTTGGTCAACGCCCCCAATTAAGAAGATTAACCGAACAAGTAAAAGCTAGTATTTACTTCAGCATCTTGACATAAATATATATTTATGCATCAAATGTACAAAATTCCAAATTATTTGTTGAACTCGTGATCTGAAGAACAGGAAAGTTTGTCTTTTTTGCAGAGACAATCTGTTGACACCCACTTTCTTTTTTGGCTTTATTTTTGGTTCAAATCTAAAAACAAGTGAAAAATACTGTAAATGTAAATAAAGTCCTAATGTAATTTTGGCTAACTTACTTATCGCTACTCCGTTGAATGTTTGTTCGGAGCATCCATTGAATTCAATTCCATTGTTAGCCCATTCCACAGTATTTAGCTTTCTACGGTAGTAAAAAACCCATATAAACAAATCCAAAGAAATATTAACATATTGATCCTTTCGTTTAACTGTTTTCTAAGACTTCTTTTGTTAAACTGATTACACGCTTCCGCGTTGAACAAATCTTTCAGGCATGAAGCAGACATCATAAACAAATAAAATTTATTATTCGCATTTATTCAATACCAGTTTATTTCATTTTATTTCATATCACGTTCTTTAAGGTATGGAGTTCAAATGCGCGAAACACTTTTCATTTTATTACCTACAAATTTTATTTTACTTTTTTTGATTTATTTAATAGGGATGGATTTTAGGCTTTAACTAATCTCCCTATAATTTTGTGTATATTTATTTCTGTATAATATTGTCTTCTTCTTCTTCTCTTTCTGTTATTCAGCAAATTAACAATGAAAATTCGCTAGGATGCGTAAAAAAGGCCCAATATAAACACAGAGTTCTTTATTTGATGATTCCCTCCTTTTCAAACACACAACAGCCAGTAAAACCAAGCTTCACAATAACAATGCAACCACCTCTTGCATAAATGATGCCATGTACAGAGTATTCGAAGAAATCTCTGAGAGTAAAGCACCATTTTACAATACTGTTACGAAAATCACAAATCCAGTTAATGCTAACAATTGATTTTTCCCAAGTAACAATTTCCCTAGTGCATGTTCGCAGCGCGTCATGCAGCTGCCGGGCGACAATAAAGATTAGCAGAAAAACAAACAGGGAAAAACCCGGGTGCACATGCGCGGCGCATCATACAGCTGCCGGGCGAGAAAAACGATTACAAGAAAAGCAGGTTAACGGATTAAAAATGAAGTCATGAAGGTGATTGTAACATGCTTTTAAAAATTTATATAAGTAGACTATTTGCGGAAAGCAGTTTTAGTCATACGAGAACAATGAGTCGCACGAGAACATTTGAGTCGAAAAAGAATACTAAAGTTGAGAAGTCGAGAGTATTGCCAAAGTAAAATGTAAATAATCCTAGCCTTAAAGAATAGATTGTAAATAAAGAAACTTGGAGTTTAAAGATTTCTGAAGTGCATTTCTCTTGAAAATAATGTCCACGATCTATTGATACGGACCGTATCAATATTAGCGGAAATTTGTAACAATACAATGCTAGTAATTGCAGCGGAGAGTATGCCAAGTAAAAAGCGTTCAAAGGAATTTCCTTGAGTAAAACCAAATTTTGCATCAACAATGCCAGAAACAATTGAATATATAATTCCAAGCGGAAAGCATTTAAAGACATCTCCGAGAGTAAAATACAATTTTACATTACAATGCAGACAATCCCATCAAAAATGATGCCAAGTAAGGGTATTCAAATAAATCTCTGAAAGCAAAAAATTTTTTTTAAATACATTGCCAGAAATCTCTACAAAAATGATGCCATATAAGAAATCCATTTCAGGAACTTTTTTCAAAATGATGGGAGTAAATCTATTTGCGAACGCAACTGAGGTTAAAATAGAAATACAATACATAGGAATATTTTCGTAGCTGTCATGTAAGCATCAAACCAGATTTTTCAAAACATGTTAAATTTTTCATTTATGGCCAGAATAAATGTTCTAAGATCATTCATTTTCTTTATCAAAAGCAATTTTTAGTACACCACCGTTTTGAACGGCGTTTTATGTTTCATAAATTGTATTTGTATTTGATCATAACTCATGCAAGTTGCCGCTTCTGGATTGTATTTGATCATAACTCATGCAAGCTGCCGCTTTTGGATTGTATTTTTTATTTAATTTTCTTTCTTTAAAGTAAAGATTGCCAGACTTTAAGAATAATTAATTATTTTTGGATAATTTTTCCTTCAATGGGAATATTGCGGAAATATGCAAAATTTGAAAAGAAAAGAAAAATTAAGAAAGAATGCATTTATAATAATTTTTTTTTAATATTTATATGCTATAATGTACATTTTTTTAAACTTGTTTTATTATCTTTAATATTTATGTATATTTAATAATATATAACACAATAACAATATCGCTCCGTAAGCCGTTGGTCATTTTCATTTATTTTTTTCTGGAAAAAGAGAAGAAGTGTGTGGAGAAAGAGTAGTACATGCTAACTATACCCATATATATATATGTGTGTGTGAATGTAGAAAAATTACCCAATAATAAATGAGCGCGTAGTAGAATAAACAACGATTACAACCTTTCACAACGTTATAGCGATTGAAGCCTATTTATATATAACGACTGATTTATAAATTTAAATTTATGATCGTAAATAAAGATGCTTTTAACACGAATTTTTATATACAATTTGCACACAAACAATAATGTTCAATCTATGTATGTACCCTTTTTATATAAAACTAATTTCTAATTTTAACATATTTTGACAATGCTAGAATTTTTCCTCGCATAACTACAATAATCGGTGGTTTTTCTTGCAAATATATCCAAATTCACCAAGTATCGTAAATCGTAATGATTTAAATTTCGTATATTTATTAATTCGTTTCAATTATTAGTGGGCTTGTAAAAGAATTGTATATGCATATTTGCAACTATAAATATGGAAAATACGCGTTTATAAAACAAAGAAAAACATTATGTTGATATTACTTTTTGATATATAACCATCTCGCTCTTTTTTTAAACTTTAGAGGAGAGCGAGAAAAATAAAAATGGCTTCAGTTATATGTGTAGTGAATTTTTAAAGTTAAAATAAATATATTTTTAACAATTTAAAAAAAAATTGCTACAAAAACATTGATATTTTCACACAAAACAAATGCAAATCGATAACGTAATAGTTCTTATAATAAACACGTAGTAAAAGAAAAATTTAGAAATACCTTCACACAAAAGGCAGATGATCTAAAAGTAGCAAAACGTTTGAAAAGTGTTGAAAAGAAAATATATGTAACAAATTATGGTAAACAATATGAATAATAACACTGTTTAATCTAAATTAAGTGATTTTCCATAAAAAAGTCGTACACAACACGAAATTTGCGCCAATGAGAAAATTTTCTGCAAATCGCAAGGAAGTGGGAAAAGTAGAACAATGGAATAGAGTACAAAGCGATTAACCGATAATATTTTTATTCAGCTGTGTAAAACGCAAAATTTAAATTAATAAACGCAAATATAATTTTGTGAACAAAGATAATCTCGTCGCAAGCTAGCCTAAAATATAAATAATAACAAAAACATTACATTATTTCGTATACGTTTTTAAAGAAAAGTATTTTTCTTCCATTCTCTCATTCTCTTAATCTTCATTGTTCTGTTTAAACGATGACATAAGGAAATCTTGCTTGTTTGACGTTTAAGTGCATTTGTTTTGATTCTGGTAATCATTTATAAAAATATTGAAAAATCTCCAAAACTCTGAAGAATATTAAAAAATTATTTATATTATCGTTTTATAGATGGGTTGTTGATTGTCGTTGTATATAGAAAAATATTGAAATAAAACAGTTGCAATATGTCACGTTGGGGCAAAAACATTGTGGTGCCTTTGGATTCGACCAAAGAAAACACAAATCGTCCGACAGTATCGCGGTCTTTAGGTACCGTCGGTAAATGGGGTAAAATGGGATTTACTTCGACACGAACATATACTATGTCAGCCTTGCCGGCTGCTGTAGCAGCTGCTGCGGCGGCCGTGGCCGCCGCCAGCCCCCAAGAAAGCCCGGCCTCGCATAAAGAAGACGATTTGTCCACATCTGTACCAGAACCTCCAAAGCCAAGGAAATTTTTTAAATCACGCAATACAACACCACCCGAAGTTATAGCCCAAATTATACAGCATCTACCGAGACAGTCAGCATCACCTGCACGAGAAATATCTTCTTCTTACACAACCGCACCATCAATTTTAAGTACTCCAGTTAAAGATCCCACAAAAGTGAAAATATCTAAAAGCATCTCCTCAGAGCGGAAGAAAAAGTCTCCTAAGAAGTTCAAATTTAAAAGCGTGGAACTATCTGATGAAGGCACTGAGCACAGAGAAGTGAAAGCTCCCGGCGAGACTAAATTACCGAAGAAGAAGAAAACTGAAAAGGAGCTGAAACCCGAAGCACCACCCTCACGTATATTATCACGAGCTCGTAAAACAGTAAATTATTGTGAGGATGACGAAGAAGATCGTCTACCAACTCCCATTAAGGATATTATAATTCCTAAACAAAAGAAACCGGATAAAGTAGTGAACGTTCAGGAGACACCTCCGCCCACTCCAGCCCATAAATTAGATGATGTATATGCCGCCTGTGATACACCTGAACCGGTCTTGCCTCCACCGGCTGCACCACAAACTTCAACTGTAGTTAACAATATCGCATCTAAAACACCTGAACATCCTCCCATTGTGTTAAGAATTTCAAAGGTAATTTCATATTAATGATGTCAACCGTTCCTTTTTCAAACTCCTTATGTCACGAAGAGTTCAAAACACAAAAGAAGCAGCACTACCCGATTGCACAGGAAATATGTCCGCATTATTAGTTTGTATACCTAGCGGACAATGTTTATTATTTTACATATTCATAAACAAATGCCAAATTTAAAATGGCAATCCTATTGAAACAGCTTTGCATCGGCTGTATGTGTAAATAGAACAATATTCGTCATTCATTTTGGATAATACGCGCCTATTTGTTTTTATTGCCAGAGTTTCCTTCGCTCTCTAAATTTTTATTATATCAGCGCTAAAGGATATGTAACGTTTAACGATTTTTAATCTATTTTTTAATTATTTGTTTTTAAATAGTTTTTAAAATTAACTGTACTTCGCCTTTTGCATCTTTCAGGGTACATCACGTTTAGTGAGTACTGATAGTGAAGAACCTGTTGCTTCCACAACACCACCTTTACAACATTCAGATGCTCTTCTTTTAGAAACACCGTCAGAAAATGCAACAAGATCCCGACAGGCACCCGGCGACGAAGTGATTAGTAACAGCATCACACCTAAAATTATTGTAAAACCTCCTAGGCCACCATCACCCTTAACATCGTCTCGGGAAGAAGAACCTCCTGAAATTAATTATTGTACAGTGAAAATTTCGCCCGACAAACCGCCCAAAGAGCGTCTAAAGTTGATTATTAAGACCGACGTCATTCGGAACGCACTCGCGGCAGCTGCAGCAGCGGAAGCAGCGAAATCGGTTGGTGTCACCGAAAAAGCAATTCAAGCAGACACTGCCTCTTCTGGTAATGAAGGCTGTCCTGCCACGGATCGGCCTGAAAAGGAAAAATCTAAAAAAAATAAAAAACATAAACATTTAAAACATTTAGTTGTAGAACAGCTACCTAGCACGCAGAAAAGAAACTTAGCTGAATTTAAGACCCCTTCTCCACATTTAGCATTAGGAAGTAGTAGTATACATGATAACCATCCGAATCCGACAGCAGCTTCGGCGCGCACTGTTATTTCACCTCCTGCTTTATCTGAAAGAGATTTTGACTCACAGTCGTCAGTATTGGGTAGCATTTCATCTAAAGGTAATAGCACCCCTCAAGGATTAGCGCCACAGCCAGAGGAGAGTTGTGTTTTGCACAGCAGAGGCTCCAGTGTGATAACCAGTGACCTTGAAACAAGCCAGCATTCATCACTAGTTGCACCTCCATCAGATATTGAGTTGCGATTGGAATCAATGATGATGGATGGTGAGGCAAGTCAACAACAACGCACTACTAACAATTACGTAGAAGCGGAGCCATTACAAGAAGATATTTTAGCGGTTTTAAGAGGTGACGAAAGTGCAATGGATATCGAGCAAGAGAAAATAAAGGAAAACGGTCAAGATTCCAAATTATCAAATCAAATTCAGGAAGACAACATGATGCATTCTACTATTGTAGGTCGTAGAATAACCCGCGGTAAAGCCAAGAGTAACTATGCTGAACTAGAAACAGACGATTCTCAAGCGGTCAAAGTGCGAAACAAGAAATCAACCCCAATCACTCAATCGGGAGATGAGATTTCTATTCAAAAACGTTTAACAAGAAGAGGTAAAAAACTAGATGAATCTAATTCTGTATTAATAACAATGGAAACCAGTGAAGAATTGCCTACAAATAGCGATGAAATAAATTCTGATAAATCTTATCAAGAAAGGGATCCAATTCCCGCGCTGGTTGTTAGAAGAGGTAGATCGTCTCGAAATACGAACAACAATAACTTAACCAATAACACTAACAATATTAATAAAATCGCTGCCAATTTGTCAGCTAAGGCGGGAGCGGCCGAATTACAAAAGGTCTCAAATCCAGATAGCATCATTACACCCTCCATTCAGCGAAGTTACGGAAGAAAGCGTAAAAATCAACAGGTTATGCAGGTTTTGCAGCCTTCAGCTGAAGAATTGGAAGATATTCACAGCCTAACGCCTGCCAAATTGGCCAATCTTGATTTACCTACGACGGAGTCAACGGATCTTATAACAAATCCACTGCATACTATTAATGAAAATTATCTTTCAGCTTCAGTGGAATTGCACGAAACGAACTCAATGGATTCCAGCTCTCTACAAAGACCTTCCAGTGGTAGTGAAACTCCGATATCACCATTCCGCCATGACTACAAAATCAAAGATAAATTCAAGCGCACTCTTACTCTTGACAATCAGGTCAACAATGCTGTTGTTGCTAAGCAGACGGCGCCTAATAACACGTTACCGAGTGGTACTCAAAATCAAACGGGTACCGAGCCTGCTGTCAAATTGGTTATTTCCAAAAAGAAAGGTAGCATTTTTAAAAGTCGCGTGCCTTCCGAACAAACAGAACAAACAAATAGTAAACGACATCTGTATAAGCACAGATGGGATGCTACTGCTAATGGGGACACTGGCAGTGATAGCAATACTACACCAGCACAAATTCCAGATAATAAATCGGGCAGTGCCACCGTGGATGCCATTTTTAACGACTTCACAAGTGACGATACTCGTAGTAGTCCTTTGCTGGCGTCCAAATTAACTCGAATAATTAAACAAAATCCTCAAGTGATTCCACACGGCTCTGATATGAATGAAGCGGTAACGGCAACAGATTCAGTGCGCGGCGATCGAAAAACAAAAGATTTATACACAGTAGTTCACAATGTGAAAACAGCTCACCAAATCCAGGAAATTGGGGAATATCAGGAAATGGATGACGACGTCGAGTACATTTTGGATGCCTTGCAATCACAAAATCCAATGCCCACTAGATGCCTTTCAGCATTACAATTGGCTACCAAATGCATGGTACCTGCCTTCCGGATGCACGTACGTGCCCATGGTGTCGTTTCGAAATTCTTTAAAGCTCTTTCTGATGCAAATCATGATCTAAGTCTAGGTCTCTGCACCTCTGCCATTATGTACATATTATCACAAGAAGGTCTCAATATGGATTTAGATAGAGACTCTTTAGAACTTATGATGAACTTATTAGAATCTGAACAGAGTGCAGCCGCTCCAGCAGATCACGCTAATTACGAAAGAAATAAGCAAAAGGTGCGGGAACTTTGTGAAGAAATCAAGGCGCAAGGAAAAGCTACTCATCTAAATGTTGAATCGATTACAGTTGGTACCCTCGCGATGGAAACATTATTATCGCTTACTTCTAAAAGAGCAGGAGAGTGGTTTAAAGAAGAATTACGCGAATTGGGCGGTTTAGAACACATTATCAAGACAATTAACGATTGTTGTAGATCAGCAGTAGACAACGATCATAGCAGTAACGGTATCGTTTGGACGCGACCCTTATTAGATAATATGCAAACAGTGGAACGATGCTTACGTGTGCTTGAAAATGTTACGCAGATGAATGAGGAAAACCAACGCTATATATTAACTTATGCGCAGGGTCACGCTATTAACACCCTATGTTCATTGTACTCACTCTGTGATCGTGAATTGACATTATATCCTACTTCAGAAACCACCTCCCGCGACAATCCCGGTATTGTTATGCGTGAACTGTTGATACCTTTGATGAAAGTCTTAATCAATCTAACGCATCCGTTTAATGCTTCGAATGCTATGGGTGCTGATTTGATAGGTCAACGTACCGAAGTCATCGACACAAGTTTCCATTTGCTTTTGCAAGCACCAAACTACATTCCTGATCGTTGTGTATTTGAGTTAAGCATATTGGTTAGTTAGAAAAACAAAGATTTTACAGAAAAATGAAATACCGATTTTCTTTTCAAGGCTTTGTTGTTGCTTATCAATCTCACCATGTATACATTACCAAATCGTGAGCGAATCATGCAATCCAATGCGCCCACCGAGTTTAGCCTAAATCATGATAATTCACCGAAAAGTGAAACAGCCATTTCAGCTATAATGTCCTACTTTTACAAGTGCGAAGAATTGGCGAGGTAAAGTTTCAAATCATTCACGCATTTCTTCTTATCGCTAATATTTCCAATATTTTTAGGTTGGTGGAGAAGAATACAGATGCTTTATTGGATAACCAAGACAAAAACAAAAAGAAACAGGAGGAGGTTGATGAAACTGTTAATAATTGTGAGTTTAGAGTTTTCATTTGATTTTGGACCTGTCACTGTGACTTTAATGTAGATTAGACACATACGTGCTTAAGACCGTTACGGAAATATTTGAACAGAACGTCATAAATTCAAGTTTTGGTAAACACTATAAGCAATGTACCATCACCACTAGCAATGAACTAGACCTTTCGCAAGAAGTGTAGCTTATTTTTTATATTCTGTTGCAGTGTTGCAAAAAGCTGGCCATCATATGGAACATTCACTAAAAGGCAGTTACACAGCAATTCTAATCGGTCATTTAATAGCAGACAATGAACGCTTCGAAGATACAGTACGAAAGCATTTGCATGGCAACGGCTTTAAAGAAATAATCAGTGTACTAGAGAAATATTATAATTTTATGGATTTAGCTGCGAGTGTAAGTTATCAATTTGAAAGTGCTTCTTCAAGCGCATTATATGAATTTGATAATCGCTCGATTGTATTTCTTTGCAGTCAGAAGCTTCGGTAGTGGCTCATATAAAATCCACCAAAAAACTTTTAGATTACTTTAAAAAACGCGACTTGATTCATGAGATGAATATTAATAATACATCTCCCGTAAGTTTGGAGAAACATGAGAATGATAACGACTTGAATACCAACTCTAGCAGTACTCCAGCAACAGTGCAACGTGTTTACAAGACATACAGTCAAAGATAATTAAACATATTAAATTAAATTAAAAGTAAAATATTTTAATCGTTATTTGACTTTATTGTCATTATTTTTTATTTTTTTTATCATTTTTTTATCATTATTTCTTAAAGCAAGTTTAAAGCGTAGATGTTGAAACGAAAAGATAAAAACATCAATTTTTTGCGTTGGCTTCGTTTAAAAACTTATCCTTGGAGAACTGATAGTCGGACAAGCAACCTAAATGCTAAAACAAATATTGTAAATATTCGTCTTGAGTCGAATATTAATTTTTTGTTAATTAAACGAAAACCTTTCTCTCACTCAATCTTGGCTTATACCCAAAAACCATTCATGGCAAATATCTATATTTATTTTTTAATCTTTATCAATGATTTGAAACTTTTCTTGACAGACGGACGGATTGAAAGTCTCGCACTGATCGTTAAGTGTGTATTTGCCTCACATAAATTATCGTCGCCCGTACTTATGGAGGTTATTATCTCTCATTTGTCGGGGGGTGGGCAAAAGAAAAATATCTTTGAAATTATTCGCAAGTGTTGATTTTTACGCATAAAAAGATTTTGATCAAATTGTTAATGGGCTACGGTTTGATGCGATCGGGGAATTGTGAAATTGCCCGGCAATTGCGTTTTACAAAAGGTTTAATGGGGTATTTTTTTCTTTTCGTTTTAATGCGACTAATAAGAATGTAATATTATATCGTTTTTAAATGATAATATAATTTTTTCTATTGTCTTCTAATTTTAACGAAATTGTATAAAACTAAACTAAATAGAGCTGCTTTTATAAAAATGTAAAAGAGATAACACTTCCACACGTACACATAAGTTTGCATATTGCGAATCCAAAGGAAAGCTCTTTCCATGCTTTCCGAATGTATTTTTTTCTTGTTTTTGTTTTTTTTTTTTTTATTCTGGCAAGTGAATATCTTAGATTTTAAGCACAAATTAGAAATTTAATGTCATGTAATAACACGGCTTGTACATATATACACTTCCAATTAGTATCCCCTAATTTCGGACATATAATCCTTAACTTTAATGTATGCGCTGTTTGTAAGTCCGTTTTGTAACTATCTGTATGTACGTTTAGCTAAGTATTTAATAAACTTTACACACAGATGAATAATTTCTTTTAATTTTTCTCTCATTGTTGTTAGAAATTTTAAATATTTACCATTTTATTTTAACTGATTTTTATTCACTTAATATCAGAAATTAATAATAATAATAATAAAGAACTAACTGACTGGGATCAACAACAACAAAGCGCTCTTTACAGAAGCAGATATTAAAAAAAAAAAAAAAAAAAAAAAAAAAGTGTATTTAAATAATTGGAGCATCAACAAACCATGTACGTACATGTGTAAAATTTTATAATTTTATGTTAAGAAGTGAAATTTTCAAATACAATTCAACATAAAATTACATATGTGTTTATGTATGTGTATTAATCGATTAATAAAGATATTTATTTATTAGTGTTTTATGGAAATTTTCAAAAGTAAAGTTTTGCTTTATAAGGACGGCTTTTGAATCAATCATAAAACATTTTTCTTTTTGTTAATTGTGGAGAGGGCGATCAATAGCAAGCCTATTCCTCCTGAACCGATATCTGGAATATAGCTAAAGTTTTCGTAAACTTTCCCAAGATGTTTTCAAGTTCTTCGCTAATTTGGATCAGCGTAAGCATTTTAAAGCTCAAGTGCTCCGACCTTGAAAATTGAAGCAACTATGTATACCTCGCTAAAACAAACGCATTTGCTTAACTCGCTCACTACCACACTCGTCACATTCATGTGATCCAACCACACTCTACCACAGTCCAATACATGCATATATGGTTGCAGATAGTAGATTTTAATAAAAGTATCCTCGAAATATCACGTCCTGTTTCGAATGCGGTCGGCAAGAAATTAAAATGCTTCTTTAACCTAACATTTCGTAAAATATAAATTAACAATCGACCTGACGCGGCCCGAATGGGCATAAGCAAAGAATCAATTTTCTGTTTGTGCGGATCTAAAAAATTTGAAAAGAGGAACGGAGTGGCAACGACAGCAAAGGCATAGACCGTTTGTTCGACTTAATATTTCGCTCTAAATAAATATATATATATGTATATATACATACATATATATATATATATATTTTTTTTTTTGCGAATTTGGATGATATAAGTTTTGAACATAAAGTTTGCCTGTAAATTTCTCCAAGGCCACAATTTGAGTTTAAGTTGAAGTTTGACATGAGTTGAGTATAACACGATGACAAAGTATGTAACGCAGATGATGATATAACACAGGTAATGAGATATTACTGTCGACATTGTTTTCCCGTCTTTTTCATTTAAAAAGGTGTAAATATCTCATTCCCTCAAGAACAAGTAAGCAAGCAAATATAATCAAAGCGCTTTGAAAAGCTAGACCCAGTTGGAATACACTTTGCAAAGTACTCAATAAGCAATAAGTCAGTCATTCTTACAAGATAAACCTTAACATGGATTAAAATAAAAAAAAAAATTTGTTTTTTGAAATCTCGTATAGTCTGGTGAATAGGATTTTAAATTTTGTTGCAGAAAAATGCCACATCAAAGTACACAACAGAACGGAAATGGTTAACACTCGTTGGTTAGACCAATCAAATTATTCTTGAAGCGCCAAACAATAATTGTAGCTTACGTTGCCGTACCTGATACTACTACTAAGACAAGGCATTTTTTTAAGAAGTTTCGAATTTGAGTCTTTGCCGCAGCCTGAAACTGCGCTGGTAGGTTTTTCTATATAAATACTCGAGCATGCGTGTAACGTTGATTTTCTCCTTAGTATTTTAGCTAATTTACTTACTAGATTATTAGATTGCAACATAAGGTAAGGTAGTCAACAATGGTCGTCAACCAACGCATTCATTGAAAAACGAATAAGTCATAATTACTTCACCTTTTTCACCAACCGACACTTTCCGTTTCTTCAAATACAATGCACTTCTCATACCCGTGCACCATCCATCCCGATTCGCTTATGTTTCTTACATCACCATGCTACAACTCGGTCGATTCTTTTAAATTTATCGAAGCTTATAATAGTGATTATTATGTAGTAGTATTAAATCACAACATGACCTATGCAAGGGTTACTGAAGAGCGAAGCTACATAAGAAAGCCATTTCCGTCTCTAGTAAATAATTATAATCACAAAATTCTCCAAAGGCGTACTTCATTTTTGCCAATTAATTGCGAACGTGTATTCCGTAAAGCCATTTAGTATGGTCATGGTATAATCAAACTTGAGTCTTACTCCAAAATACTTAAGTTAGAATAATAATTTACATTTACAAATACTAATTGCGCTATGAGAATCGGCTCGCCGAATAAGCGCTGCTAGAAAATGATGAGCAAGTTTCAAGTGCAAAATATAGTCCGAGACAGTTCTAACTCTAACACTGACTTTCACTCAAAGCGTATGCAAATTTAAGATGAAAGGCATTATTAGGATGTAAAAAAGTGCGTAGTTCGTGGGGCGCGCAATCCTCGAAAATCAATCTATGCTTATCGCATAATAGAGCGGGAAAATCATTTTTCATCACCTTATGAAATGTAGGTAAATTACGGTATTTGACGGAGTCATTGAGAGAGAGCTTTCGACATACCGGCGAGATATGCTCCCCGCGCCTGACTTTGTATCCAAAAATCCGACAATCACATTAACCGTCCCCTCAATACACTTAGGAATGAAAATTAGCCCGTAGCAAGAAAACCATCTCCACTTCGGGACAAAGCTTGAATACCCTTCTCTCTCACGAGCCGCATGGTATGTTGGCATATCTGTAAGAGGACCGCGTTATTCTTTGATCAAAGGTTTAAACAGTTACCATTTGCAGTAATTATCAGACTTCCTACAGATTTTGTGTTATGTCTGCAGATTTGTATCGTGGAGATAGACAAGGGTCAGGCAACGGAGTTGTGCTGCAAGAATTGATGAAAACGTTAAGTAAAGAGCGAACACAGATGCAGAGCTTGACATAGTTAGGATGAGATACTACAAAAACAGTAGATTACAAAGCAATCAAACAAATGCGAAGGGATAAAAAAAAGCAAGCCTATTATAAGGTTATTTCATCCCTTGAATCGGTTTTCACTGCTTGTATTTTTTACATTCAAAAGAGAATTGACAGGAAAATTTTTGAAAAGGAATTGTTAAAAACGCGAATCAAATGTGGACGTATGGTTGTTAATTTCGTACAATGATTGATTTAGACGAAACAAAAAGCTCTGAAACGGAAAAGCTGTTTATGGAAAAGATTATGACTTTGATATATGATTTATGAATAGCTTCAGCGACCAGACATTCGCCACACCAGCCGCCAAACAATTTAATAGATTTAGATTTATGTTCGCTAGTTGTTAAGATTTCGATTTACCATCGAATCGAAATACTCTATTTGTCCAAATAGAATCAATTTTATGTAAAAAGTTCTGCACCATGTAGAGAATGATGCCTCTCGTAAATTTTTGATGACATTTCCTCTAAGCATATGCTTAGTATTGTTTTATACTTAGTTGAATTTGAAAATCAATGAAGTCTGCACTTAGATTCGATCGCACTTTATGAATATTTGATAATCAAAGAACGGTATTACAAGTAGGTAGACCATCATTTCTGTTACGATGTTGCGTACGTGTACTCCTCCTCAAATATTTTAAAAGAAATTGTTGTCATTCATCAGCATAACCTACATGTTCATCCCATGATATTTTGCGAAAGAGAATGCTTCCATAGACGCATTCATTTCCGATATTGTGTTTGTTTAAAAAATTTGATCATAGTTTCTTTCTCAAGCTACGCAACATCAATAAAATTTGAAACGAATAATGAAAAATAAATCTTTTAATATAGCTTCGTGTGATTTATATGTCCAATCAAGCAATAACGTCAAAATATGCCAATTGAAGCAGAAAATTACATGAGACGTTCTATCACTTTTTACTTTGTTACAGCTGCATTTGTACCCTTTTATCAACCCACACTCGGAAATATGCAAAATTAAGCTCATAAAATGTAGGTATATAAATTCTTGACCAGCCTAAGTTCTAAATCAATTTAGCCAAGCCTTTTCTTTTAATTAAATTGAATTAGAAAGCTGAGAATTTGGGAGGTTTAGGCCTCCAAGTAAATTCTGTTAGATTCAATTTTTACAGTTTGTTCGCGTGTTCACTATCTTTGCCGCTTCCTTACAAACCAATTCATGATGTGAAGTCACCGTTTTAAACATTAGGACATTTTTTCGTCAAGAATTCTAAAATACTTTACCAGTAACTTGTTACGCATCCAGCAGACAAACACTTTCAAAACAATTCTTTTGGTTAATGTATTTAATTTCACAGATATCATTGATTACCATTTAAGCATTAAATTGCGTCAAGTTCTTAGAGTGATTAAGAGATGATTAGTTCACTTCTAAGCCTGCTTCTCATTAACTTCGACATTCTCCGCATTATGAGGGTTTTACATCTTTATACATTTAACGGCTTGTGATTGCAGAAATTTGTACAGGGGAAGCCACGTGCTGTAGTAAACGATTCTTTGCAATTCAATGAGATAGTTAACGCCACAATTACAATTCTATGCGATATGCGCCAGCTCGAGACTTATAGTAAACGATGTTACTGAAGTTACACGAACGTGACTTATCGAAGCTTTGCTTAATCATGAATTTAGTACCAGTTATTTATTCCGCCATATCGCCATGACACCGCAAAAGCAAGCAGTTCTTTCTTGTGCCAGCATTTCATAATTGACAAAATGTTTGTCGTCGTCTAAACAATTACTGATCGCTTTCAGAGAGTAACAAAAATTCAAAGACTGATTATTGTTTATACAATGTACCAACTAATATCCTTGTATACAACTGCGACTTAGTCGAAAGAAATATTTCCTTTTCCCCGTCAAATTTCTATTTTCGATTATGGTTTAACATGAAAAATAACAACTACAGTCTAACGCAACTTTACTACCATTATCTTTTAAGTACTATGATAGAATCGATGTTGACTTGCATTTATAATCGATAACAAGTTATTGCTAGTTATCGCAAAAAGTTGAAAAAATTGAAGAGATCAAATTAGCATAATATAACCTGTTATAATACTTGTTCGCTTAGATACGTAGTAGAAATTAACAAACTTATAATGTGTAAACAGACTCCACGTTCTCATGCACAATTTACAAATGAAGAAATCGTATTTTTAATATATCTTACTCTCTCTTGCTTGTATTGTGGTCAGCGATATCTATTGGTGAAAATGATAAAGTAATGCGAAGTATCAATGCAAGTGAATGTCACTATTTCATTTTAGGTATATTCGATTAAGGTTGACGTCCAAGGTTATTCTGTAAATAACATCACGAACGCGCTACTTTCTGTTAAGTAACATTACGAACGCGCTACTTTCTGTTAAATAACAGCACAAAGTGATGTCAAGTTCTTTGTAATTATTATCAGTAAAAAAAGAGTGTGTTAGATGATTACAGAGTGGTTAAATGGACATTAATTAAAAACATATTGCAGACACACACCAAAGCACTGTTGTTCAGTTGTTCATTCAATCCAATGTCATCTTGAGTGTCTAAAGAAAGAAATAAAACAGTTGCTTAATTCATTTTACATAAGACAATTTTGCGTGCCCCACATCTTTTCAGCATGTCCGTAGTACCAAATCCATGACTAAGATCTAAACAACGTACAGAAACAGTGTCACTAGAATTATAATAATAACAAATAATCGTCACGTTGTGTTGCCACCCTTATTGCCATTTAACAAAATGAAATTCTTACATGGTAACAAAATGCTTCGAAAAACTCAAGATGGTAATAACACTGGGCATCTGGCAACGTAGCAAAGCAAAAAAAAGAGAAAAAACTATAACAACAAATAATTTAATCTTTTTTCTCAACTTAGTAAATCATCTGTTGTTGATTTCTGTCTCCTAGAAGAAGAAGAAGAAGAAGAAACAGCTGCAACTCGGACATGTTTCTCTGTAATTTAGTCACAATCTAAACAGAACATTTAAGTTTAAAATAATAAATTAAAAATCTTTCCTCATATAAGTCCAACTAAATAAACATGGCTGGGAACCAATCACAGGCATCGAGCATTGACGCTTTAGATAAGGAACAAATGAAAACGGTAATTAATGCTTATCAAACTAATAACTCTAACTGAATTTTACAATTAATGTGTCTATTTCATAACAAAATAAAGCTCTCCGATTTTCTCACTTCGTACAATAAGCTTTCGGAAATGTGTTTTACTGATTGTGTTAGAGATTTCACCTCTCGAACCCTTAGAGAAACTGAGGTTAGTACGGTTAAAAAGCCGCAATTACAACAGCACAGTACATGTATGGTGTAAAACAACATTGTTTAATTTGTTATTTTAGGAAAAATGTTCATTAAATTGCATGGAAAAATATTTAAAAATGAATCAACGCATATCTCAGCGGTTTCAAGAATTTCAATTGATTTCAAATGAAAACGCTTTGGCAATGGCACAAAAAACTAATAAATCCTAGAACTAGTGGGTATCAGCACCGGGATTTTGAAAGAATATTCTTAAAGTTTTTCGATAAACGCGATTAGTAATATTTGTCACTAAATACCGTTAACGTTAGTGTTGAAAATATGCATTTTAATTTTAGAATTTAATTGCAGATCTGTCCCCTTTTTTATTAAAAATAAAAATGAATTAAAACTAAATAAAAGGGATTTCATGTTACTATATTTGAATTCAAATGTCTCCTTTAAAAAAGATTTCATGTTTACGTTATTTAAATTATCATAGTAATTAAATAGTACATTAAATATACATTGCCTTCTCTCATTGGTCAGTTGGGAACGTAAGATAAGCTAGAATGTTTCACATTTAAAATTTTCTTGATTTTGTACACAACATCTAACCTATAACAATAGTTTATCTTACGCCCAGACACAAATGCGTATATTCCTTTTTTAAATTATTAAGAGATTGACATGGATGAAATTAATATGAGAGATGGTTTTTTAATTATGGTTTATCAATTGACTGAAATAATTTAATGACTCGAGCTTCCACTTTCATTGGGGTAACCTTCGGCTTCATTTATCAGAGCATATTCCAAAATAACACGGCCTTCTTTATATCTAAAGTTTAAATATAAAATAGAGGATTTAAGTTCAGTTCATAGTAAAAAAACATTTCGTTCTTCTAATATACATGTTGCTAACGACATGTATTAATGTCAAGAATAAATGCGATAAATTTTAGTACACACCATCGAAGGGTGATTCTTTTTATAACTTATACAAACTATACGTCGCGGGACACAGAAATTCTATTAGGAAATTAATCTGCACAATATTTTGAGTACATCGTTTTGTTGAACGCAAGTTTTATTAGAAAAATAGAGATATTTTCAAGTTTCTGGAGTTATATTAGGGCACAAACCGCATAGTGTAAAATTTTTCGCTTCTCCCTAAAAGAAATATACAAATATATAGAATCGCTTACAATATATACTTTATTGTAGGCTGCCTTTATATGATTTTGTGCTTATCCTTTCACCATTGGCATTATGACGAGTATCATTTTTAGTGCAAAATCATACTACTATATCAGCAAGAAATGCAGCCGCAACTTCTACATCCAGTATAGCTCAGAAAAAAAATTAGACAAGTTGTTTAGCATGCGTTAACGGAACTAGTAACTTTTTCGATTCGGTAATTGTTCGTCCCCACTTTCCCACTTTTTTTCGACGTCGCCATTGATTGCTGACGTTTTCGACACCTAAGCTGCGACCATAATCTTTGGCTTCGAAATGCCTCCTTAAAATTGTGTTCGCTTTGCTCATCAATAGAGCTTGGAGCACTTTTAAACGCTGCAACGTTCATTTAGATAAAGTATTATGATTTGTTTAACATGATGATGTTTAACATTTTACATTACTTAAAATTGTCCAATCATTCCATTGTGTAAACTTTTCGAGAGCTCACAATTAATCAGTCACCCGATATGTCCATGAATAAATTGAAAAAGTAATATTTATTTTGACACAGGCCACGTGCGGCACCGAGATCCGTAATATTTGCCAACTCAAGCTAAGTTTTTATAAGTATGTTAATGAATTTGAGCATTGATGTTGTTCTTGTATATATCCAATTAAGGACATCTTCAGAAATTGTTAGTACTCGAAAAAGAAACAAGGAAAAATCGGAAAATGGATATTCAAATAAAAACAAGTAAAAACACAATAGGGGGCCACTGTCTCCTACAGGTGTTCATGTGATGACTTTTCATAACGAGGCATTATATGGAAGATGCCCGAAAAATTGGTCCGATCCGAACCATTCTCAATAGCGTCCGCTCTTGAGCCAAAGCACGTCAGTGCACTAAAATTTTTCAAAATAGATCAAAAATTGCGGCCTTTACGTTAAACAAAGGAAAGGCAGACTTACAGACGTAACAATAGTTTATCTTAAAACCTACTGGCTGTTGCCCTTGTGTCACAAGCACATATTCTTTTTAAATTAATTTTTTTATATGGTTACTGTAACACACATAATCTTTTTCATACTCTGCGTAATCCTAATAGTAAATCGCTTCAAAGATCCTAAATTATATATACTTGGGTTTATGTTCATAAAAATAAGGGTTGAATAAGGCTTTAAGTACTATCCGCTAAACTAAAAATTAGTATTGGAATGTTGAAGGAGCCATTAATTAAAAGTCAGGCATTCATTTACATCGCGGTTGTCTTTAAGCACCCTCCTCTTATTACCTTTGATGTCATTCAACTCAAATACTGTTATCTTAACTAACGATTCTTCGACATTCCTCAATGAACCAGTCGGCATAAACGTCACTAAGTCATCAGTTATACGATTTCTGTATTTACTCACTTTTGTGCTTCTTCTGTGGCATATTCATACATCCAACCAAGTTTAACGTTGCAATTTTTACACATTACATCACGCACCATATGACGTCCCGTCAGCATAACACGTTCTTGTATATTGCTGAATGTTAAGTTTACAACACGCTTGAAGAGATAAGCTCGACCTAAAAAAAAAACAAGTAAATCACACAGTCCATTTGCGATTAATGGCATCCATCAAGCAGTGATGGCATGTTACTCTTACCCGTCGCGCCTGTGAAACGTGTGCTCAGTAACTGATTACGATTGGTTAAATTAACTTGACATTGTGCACAATTGATTAAACGAACACCACCCAAGTGTTCCAAGAACACGCGACCCATGTTAAAACAAATAAATAAATAAAACTGAAAATATTTTATTCAACAGAACTTTGAACTAGGATTTAAATGCACAAACAGGTTGTGCTGGCTAGATTGAAAGAATTTGTCTGTTTATTCTACGTCTCTTCTGTTTGCTTTATTTATTTTGATTTGGCTTATCTATTCCACAAGAAGATCCATTCGATAACAAAGCAACACTTAAATAACTTTTCCTTAGTTTTTCGCAGCGTTGCCAGAAGCAAAAGGATTTTGATAGAAAATTTAAAACAATACTAATCTTATGTGTAACTGAATGTGTGTTCATAATTAGTAGCTTAAACGAAAGTTTATCTCCCTTATTTGCTTCAAAATGCTTGCGCATAAATAAATCGAAGAACATATCAACACTAAAGGTTCAACAATAAAGGTTGCAATTTAGAAAAAAGGGGCTTTCCCCCGATCACTATTCGAATTTGTTTAAAAAGTGCGTCTTTAAGCAAGCACATTTTCTTACAAAATTTTCAAAATATTTGTTCTCGTGGAATTTTGTGAGAGAAGACTTTACTCACTTATGATGTTGGTCAAGAATGATATTTAGGGCATTTGATATATGTGCAACTAATTATCAAACATTAGGACAGTATATAAAAGCAAATCTGAAAGTCACAATACCGCCGCGTCGAACAATGAGCGTATGTTTTGCTGCTTTAATCAAAAGAAAAAGGCAAATCCGCTAGCAATTCAATGGTTGTGGGTTCAAATCTCAAGCCGAAAGCCTTAGATGCTTGTGCTTTAAGACTTTAGTCATAAAATTGATTCTCTAGCTAAATTTATAATAATAATAATAGTAATAATAAAAAGGCCACAGATACATAGGCAACATTTTCTTCTAGAAGTGATGCTAAACGTGGAGAGGGTCGTTACGTATCCAATAAGCAACTTTCATCTTTGATGACAGCGAGAGTCGGAAATTAATTATATATGAAAAATTTAATTTTCGTTTTCGTTTCTCAGCTGGTTTTGATTTACGTCTGGAGTAGCATTCACTGTCGTTCGAAGACTACCGTTTCCTGTCGTTATGTATGCGCAACAATTGTTAAATATTTTCTCCCTATTGAAGAATATCAACGTTGGTAAATTAGCTAAGGTTTTCAACAAATTTTCCTTTAAATTTCATGTTTACAATAAGAGTTACAACAACAAATTTTTATAGTTAAATTTATAAAACAAAAACAACTGCGCAAAACAGCATAAAGGTTAAGTTTGCGGAAGATTAGTGAAATATTGCTAAGTAATGTTTATAAGTAACGCAGCAACGGTAACCAATGTGTAAATGTTATTTGACAGGAGCAGTTCATTACTCGCCGGTATTTTGTTTGCAGACGGCTTGGTGTTTTCCATAATTTTTCTTAAAAACTCGACTGCGTATGGTTACATAGAATTAGCTTCGAGTGGTAGCTTTAAAACTACTTTACTTTAACGAGAAGAATGCAAAAATATCAACTTTTTTGTGGACGAAAGTTACTTAAAAGCTATTTAATTGCCCTCTTGGTATTCGATTTCATTTCCTATATTTAAGACTTTCGTCATCGATCAACATGCAACAATAAAACAGAAATAAGAAGCAAACTTTCTAGTTTAAATTTTAAATAAAATTGACCTAAATTTGTGTATGAGTATTGAAACAAGTAATAACTTTCGTTTTCCATTCGCCGACGCCGCTTAAAAAAGACCAATTATGCAGCTCGGGATCAATAAAGATTCCATAAAATTGTATGTCGTCAAGTTTAGACAATTTTAATTATAAGCAAATAATGTTTTTCTACTTTTTACCTGTTGGCGCCATAAAATAAAAGGTGTTAACCAAAATTTTTTGGAAATGCTGTAGTAACTACTAAGACCGGAAATCAGTTAACACAATTAAATAATAAAAAAAAGAGACAGGATATGATATGATATTCGCATAGAAGTATAGACGCCCTAAGACAGTTTACTGTCCAGTATCTTTGCCATATCGTCATCGTCATATCTGATGCGACAATTGAATACATTATCTCTGATACAAGGTTAGAAAAACTGTACTATCCTTATGGAGTCGTCAGTATCGAGCAGCCATTGGTAGCTTCCACACCACCAAAATCATGACTAAATGGATCACTGGTGATGGGTATTTATTTCTAAGCAACCGCCCGTACCCATTACTCATAAGATATAAATGAAAGTTGTTTTTGGAACACGAAACTTTCACAGAAACCGTCCCGCAGAAGTTTTTTCGAAAAAAAAACGACAGTCGGTGAACGGCAGGTAATGCTACCGCCTGCGTAAACTAAAACTGCGGACAAAAGAAAAACGTTAGCCATCTTAGCTGTACCTGACGACGTTCTTAAGAATTATTGCGAAACAAATCATAGGAGACTGGTTGCTACAGCATCGATTTGAAATCACGTGTCTATATCTAAGCATGTAAATACTTTTTGTTAACAAAAAAAAAAAAAAAAAACCTTTGGGTGAAATGCTTTCGATAGTCGCCTTAAGGCGAATCTTCTCTTACTTCACCTTTTTCAAATGTGCGGAAGACGTAATTTAACAAGTGAGCATACTTGAATCTGAATCGTTTGTTCGCTACCTAATCCCACCTTACACTTCAAATGAAGTGTACTTTGCAAGTTGTTGATTAATGCGATTAGATATAGATTTCAAAATAAAATAGTTTTGCACACAATAACAATGCAACAGCTTTTATAAAGCAGTACAATTTCGATATCAATACTACAGAGGAACACTTCTCGTGGTAGTATCTGTGATAATGGCGACTAAAGTAAGTCATTTTGATTACCAAAAATATTTTGCTTTTAAATAATAGGAAATTTATTAAATTTGTTTCTAGGCCTACCTGGTTTTTCTGCTATTAGACTATATTTTTACAATCGGGCAGGTAAATACTTTCACGTATCCAATTTCCACTCCATTTCCAATCCACTCATTTCAAAACTAAGGAAACACACCACCGAACGTAATCTTTACATCCCCCACATGCATGTTGTTGTTTCGCTAGTGGCAACTAGAAATATACGCGCGGGAACCTATGAGGAACCGTGATGAACGTGTTTTAGTTATAAGGTTTGTTTGTGGGAGGGTTTAATTGATTTTGAAATGTTTTCTTTACAAACCGACCATATTGACCGAAGTGTCTGCTCTAATTTTCGATTTTCATTTTTCCGACATTAATGACATAAACTAGTGAATAAGACTTACTAAGGCTTAATTCATAGATCTTTATGCTGCAGAGTTTCAATTGATTGACAAAATCATCGTGAACAAATGAAGTGATCACCTTTTCATGTTTTGTTCCATGCTTTGTTTTTTGTAAGTTGCGTGATGTTAATGTAAGCTTCAACTTTGACTCAGACTGTTCATATAGTGCCAACTGTTTTGGTTCATGGTGGAGCTGGAAAAATTGCCGAAGGTGTTATACCGTCCAAACTAAATGGGGTCAAAATGGCAGCACATATTGGCTATGAAACATTACTTTCTACTGGGGATGTAGTTTCAGCTGTGGAGGAGGCTGTCCGCTCGATGGAAACGAATGGTGCCTTTAATGCTGGCTACGGCAGCGTTCTTAATTGGGAAGGGGATATACAAATGGACGCCGCGATTATGAATGGATCCGATTTGAATGCCGGGTGCGTTTCTTTGATAACTGACATATTACATCCAATTTCTTTAGCTCGCTGTGTTATGGAAAAGACTCGTCATGTATATTTAGCAGGACGTGATGCTATGATTTTTGCTGCAGAAAACAATTTTACCTTATTACCAGAAGGCGCATTAATAACTAATGAATCTAAACAAGCTTTAGAGGATTACAAAAACAGCATAAATGGAGGTGTAACCGAGTTTGATTTTCAATCAATTTCAATCAAAAATGGATTAACTGATGGAATGGAGACTTTCGGATCGCCGGGAACAGTTGGGGCTGTAGCAATTGATGCAAACGGCAATGTGGCTGCGGCAACATCGACGGGTGGTATTACAGGGAAAATGCCTGGTCGCATTGGTGATTCACCTATACTGGGAGCTGGTACGTACGCTGACAACGCTGCGGGTAGTGTCTCAGCCACCGGACATGGCGAATCTATTATGCGTTTTAATGTGGCTTCTCGGATATTAGCTTTAGTAAAATACGAAGGATTAACAGCTCAAGAGGCTACTTCAAAAGTGTTAGACGAAATGAGAGAACGTTTCAATCAAACAGCCGGTGTCATCAGCATAGATCATCAAGGTAATTTGGGCATTTACTTTACCTCGCAACACATGCCTTGGGCTTATCAAACAAGCAATGAATTGCATTACGGTGTCACCAAGAGCATCACATCGTGGAAGAAATTGAAGTAAATTAACCGAAACTCTTCATACATAAGTTTTCTAAACGTAAAGTGATTTTTTTGCGGTGGAGTGCAACATATATCAGAAACCGCGATCAGTTTCCAAAATGCGATCCGACACTTAATTACAATAAGCATTCTTCTTAATATAATAAATTATACCAAGACAACTTTTTCAAGAAGTGAAATAATAAATGGAACGATTTTATGTACTTATGGCCCTAAGAAGATGTTATGAACTTTTCATTGAAAAGTCTACAAGATATTACTGCCGTAGTAGTTGTCCTTCGACTTTTGAAACTTTACGCAGCAGTGAATCTTCTTCTTTAAGCCGCTTTTGTTTCTCACCTTTCGAACATTTTATGCAAAGAACACATCTGCACTTATATCTCGCTTTCCTCACTGCTTGAGATTTTTCGCTTCTTTCCTTTACCATAGTTTGTATCGATCTTTCTAATATCTGTGCGTAAATTGTTATATGAATAACAAATCGGGGAAAAACTGCTTGTTGAAATCGGGTCCAGTCTTTCCCCGGATGATGTTAAAAAGACAAATTCGAAATTTCCGAAACTCGAATATAATTAATTAATGTGCACACATTTGACTTTATAATTAAACACAACTAATATATTGAAATTGAAATGATCGCCTTATAATCGGCGTAAGAAAGCGGGACTTTTCCCGAGGTTTCAAGTCATGTCAAGAACACTTATAGAATTAATCACATCTTCGTGTATTCTGACAAAATGTGTTTATTATTATGTTCAATTTATACAAATAAAGTTTACTACTTCTACGGTTAATTGCTTACGTGACCGATTTAGGTAGAGATATAGGGATGTTCGTTATGACGTGAATGGTTCGCGGAATGTGTAACCTCATGGCCACCAGTCCGTAATACATTGCCACGTCATTTAATTACTTTCGGAGTTACATTAAACGAAAAGCCGAATGCTATAGGTGGTCCGCTTCCATGCCCTTGGCGATGGACTGACTGTTTTATACATAATGTTTGGAATAACAAAAACTACAATGTTATTATGCACAGGTTCAATTCCAGCTTCTTTTTCTTTCGGAGAGGACAGAGGAATATGTGTTATAGCCACTATATATATGTATGTATGAGCAAATCGACAATTAATATCAGCGCTAGATAGAAGAGTGTCATAACTATGTATAAGTCTTAAAAAATACGCACGATCGATTGTTATTGAAGAGCACATGTGATGTTGGTAGCAGCATTAATGATAAGCAACAGCAGCTGTAAGTATTGATGTATGATGGGAATGGATGGATGTATTATTATTTATTTTTTGTGTAACGCACAGACCGGTAGATCACCGTAGATGGTTGAAAGTGGCCTAACGGTCTTACGCGCATTTGGAATACATTCGGTTGTAGTGTTACAAACGAGACAATCAGTCGAGTGTACAATCGTTCTTCGACGGTAGAAATAGGGTATCAGAAGTAAAGATTCTTGGTAGCAGAGGAGATAAGGGCACTGACACAATGAAGCGCTATCCCTGTTTTCGGGTTCGGACTTTAACTTTGCCGACTTTTCTCAAAGCTCTATGGGAACTTTGCTTGCGCACATTCAGTTAAACAAAAACACAAAAAGCATACGAAGAAAGGATGGTTGATCGTTTTCTTTTTAATATCAAGGTTGTTTGTCTAATTTATGTTTATCTCACACTAGTGCACAGTGTTTTTTGGCACCCATTTATGTGATCTGCAATTTTGACTTATGCCATGGATTGTTTTGTAAGAACTGACACATAGGCAGGCAATAATGAACATGTAGTTTAAAGTTGGAATTGTTGCGTTAGTAGTGAAATTTTTATTTCTTTTTATATATTTGTTGTTCATGTTGTTAATGGGCAGCCGGCCATTGCGAGTTTTTAATCCGAAAACGAAAAGAACGCCTCACTGTCGCAGCCCCCTAACAACCTGAGAACTAAGAGGGCCTTACGATATCGATTATTTCGAATTTTCGCAATGCACCGAAATTCGCCCACATAATCCGCTTTATGTAACATTTTGAAAGTCCTTTAAATACATCAAGCAAAAGCCCCAACCAACCGAGCCAATGATAATATTACTTATGATTTTCTTAATGTATTGATTGCACAGTACTATCTTGAGTTTGGAAAGGAAATCAAATTGGAAGAATACTTCCAATTAAAGAGTCAGCAGAGATTATGTGAAGCTTACTTTCTTCCATCAAGATTCCGATTTACGCGGACCTGGAGAGCTTATGCTTATGCTTATCATTTTTAGCTTTCATATTATAAACTGACTCTGATAACAAATACTTGGTCATTGTTACCTAGTAAATCGAAATTGTGTTTTCAGAGAACACTTTCGGATAGCTGGATCCACTTCGAAGAAGTAATAAAAACATGTCGCATTAAAAAGGAAACCGAAACTAATACAAAATAAAGAAGTGAACAGCTTCGTAGCTTCGTAGCTTCGTAGCTTCGTAGTAATATTCAGTTATGCGAAGCGAACGCATTTTACAATTGCATCAAAACAAAGATTTATGAATGTCTTCTTCTCCTTCTTCTTCTTCTGCGTGTTAGCAAAACTACAAGAAATTAATTACTGGGCTGAGCACGAAGTTTGTTGTTTGAACTAAGGTTAAAGTTGGCTTGCAGTTGGACTGCAATATATATGTTTGCGTGCTATCGCGTTCCCCTGTAACTATAATCATTTTGCAGTTAATGGTCTTTTCCAGCTTTCCATTGTATTCTTACTTTAATTTATTTTCACGGCTTTCACGGACATTAACACGTGCTGGAGTGTTATTTATTTTTCCAAATGATTTGCAGACGATATAGCGCAAAGTGGATTTCGTAGTGTGTCAAATTTGATGGGACACATGTATGTATACCTAGGTGTCTTGTAAAAGAATGAAATTTATTGTATCATTCTCTGGGTACAATATTACTTACATACGTTTGAAAGATGCAATTATCTACGCAAGCGTAGACAGCGCTTCACAATTTTTGAATATTATTCGAAACCGCAACATCATCAATGCTTTCAGTACCTACTCTGGAAAGAAGATAGACGCATTGATGCAATCGCAATACGAACTTATGGATGTCATTCCCTAATTTTCAACGATTGCAATGACACGTGTGGCATGGAGAGTCTAATATAGCAAATCTGTAATCTTAGATCAGTTGACTCACGACGTTGACTGCTTGGGAGCTTGCCTAAAAGAAGAGTCAACGACCAACGCCACATTTAACGTTACTCTTGTGGCAAACTCATAAGGTGAGCTTTATTTGGAACTGCTACAATGCTTTGCACTACGTACAACATCTTTGCAGCCTGGTCGGAGGGATTTCCCAGATGTTCGTCCGATAATCCTTACCATCTTAGCCTAGCAAGATTCAAAAGCCCTCTCGCGAACATATTGGCGAAGATGAATTTATGGACCAGGAACTTGAAGTTATTTACATAACTGTTTTAGGTCTGAAAGAGTCTTTTCTACTACGTGTTGTCCAATATTTTATCAAATACTAAATTTCTATTTTTGGGTCATCAATACGAATATCAACCAAAATCTTCAATTCCTGCGGAATTGATGAAGGTGATACACATTCATGCGTGCATAAAAGATGCTACAGAGTATTGAAAGCAGTCGTACAGAAGATTGCGCCACAACATTACATATGCTTCGCTTTTCATCGATATATGAATGGAGATTGAAGTAAGTCTAGGCGAACTGTTATTCCGTTCCCCGTATTTTCCCTGTATCGACGTCGATTAAAAAACCCTAATAATATATTTTTAAATGATTTTGATTTCGGGCTACCATACCAAGCAAACAGGGTGAGCAGGTCGACATACCCGAGTAGTGAGTGCTGAATTAGTAGCACGAGAGATTTAACAATTACGGCGCACGCGGCTATTCCCTGTCTTTTTCTCTCTCTCTCTCTCTGTCCTTCCCCACTTTTTTCTGACCATCACGTTAAGTCTACTGGCGGGAAAATATTCTTTATTCTCATATCAACTGAGATTTGGGCGATAAATTATGTTTAATGGGTGGGGTATAGGCGTGCCGAAAATCTCACCTTCACGCGGTGACCCTTGGGCAACGGTCATGGAGGTAATCTTGTAGTTATGGTAGTGAGTCCTGACCGCTGGCCACAACCCTTGTTGTGCATTCATGTGTAAGTAAAGAAACAACAACAACAAAGAGAAAAAATAAAGGGGAACAACTTTACACCTATGTAAACAAAGTTTAAATCAACAAAACGGGACATTTCAGCTTCAAGGTCATCGAGCTCACAATTATTGTTTCGATCACATTTAACCTTATCCCAAGTAAATTATGACTCAATAAAAATATTGGAATTAAAAAAAAAAACATTGTTTTCTATTTAAATGAAACCTTACGTCAGTTATGGAATCCCCTATAGCCTATATAGACAATCGAAAAACTGAAAATTGAAAGCTGAAATTTGATTAGAAGAAACTGTGTAGGTGTTAATCAATATAGTAACAATAGGAATTGAACTCCTTGCAAAGAGCATAAATTTGAAACGCTCCGTTGTAACGATTAAAAAAGAATGATTGTGTGTGTAAAAAGTACCAAATTCTATTAAGAACATAGGAAAACATTCACGATACATGTATGTGCATGTAATGTGTGAGAACTTTTTTTAAACCATATGCGTCATATTCATAGTTGAAAGAAGGAAAGTGTTTGCTAAATTTGATCGGTTCATTTATACGGAAACACGGCATTAGAGAGCATAAAAAGTGCTACAGTTAAGCAGCACTCGATGGATGTAACATCAACTAAACGCATGTAAAGTTAATTGTGGATTTATTAGCAGAACGGTCACCGCTGTATTTGACCAGAGCATGCAGGTGGTACTGACGTATATTTGGATAACAGCGTTTTTTTCTTTCAGAAATATCTACACGGGATCGGAAGTTAAGAGACGAAAATATGGAAGCGTTTTTAGTATTTTTTACGAGCTTGTCTCAGTTTTTTCTATGCTACGGCCGGGTATGCAATCGGATCGCACCTATTTTCTAATCTTGCATTTGTAATCGATCAAGAAATGTCAGCTTTTTGTTCTCGTTTTCGTGACTGTGCTGCTTCCATAAAAATGATGGGGCAAATTGACCCATGATTTTAACAGAAATACATATTAGTCAGGTAGCAAAAAATTGTTTGCACCTATTTGCTTTTAGGGATTTTTTATGTAAATAAAAGTCATAAAAAAATTTTGCAGCTCTGCATAGCTTAAGTATATTTTTGAAGTTCAAAAATTGAAAAGACGGCCAAATTGATCCACGCCGTGGTTCTGCGACTAATAACATGTCTAAAATATATACCACAAGACGCGAATTTCAAATGATTACACTTTTTCTAATATTTGTTTCCGTAGATAACACAGACACCTCCCTCTGGCCGATGAAGAGGATCTACATAATTTACAAAAGTTCCAATGCATTTTCCTTGGGCTTTAAGTACTTTATAACTGTGTTCAATGTATAGATGTAAGCGCTAATGATTCAATTAAAAAAAATGTCGACTGAGCAAATCTGTGCAAATCGGTGCAAATCGGACTTTTATTGGAACATTATATCAATCAATGCAATATTCATTTTATTGCTTCTCTGCAACCAGCCATGCCACCGACTTATATTGCGAAAATTTTGATCAGCGACTTCTACAGGTAAGTATGATAAAGAAATGGGAAATACCAGTTCACATAACGGTTGAATTCGATATGTTTGACCTTATGACCCTAATCATGGAGTGCTCAAAATTTATCTTCTTCTAAATTCATTAGTTTTGCTGTTTATTTAAGGAAATCTACCGCCGACGCCCACCAAACACGTTCAGAGGCTTATGGTGACGCTGTTCCACCATATTCCATTTGTCGGTTTTAGGTTGAACGGTTTAAACGGTGCCGATAAGAATTGTGTGAAAATGTCATTTTTTTGCTGGTTGTTGCAAGAGTTGTCCAGGATAGGCTGTTGCAGCTCGAATGAGAAGTTCTGCCACACCCAATGTGGTCACCATACATGACACCTCCTGATTACCATTTGTTCCGATGGGCGCAGTTTGGCTTGGCTGGTATGCGGGTTAACAAAGTTGAAGAAGAGCGAAAAGGGGTCGATAGATGGGCCGCTGCCAAATCAATATGAGTTCTTTCGACATGATATCGCCATCTTGCCAAAAACATTGTAAAATGTTGCAGAAAATTATCGAAACTATTTTGATTAATGTTGTGTCAATTTTCCACAATAAATGCGTTTTTCCAGTGAAAAGGTGATCAAAATTTTTGCAAACACCTAATATTAACATACAGCTTACATTTACAAAGCACGGGAAGGGCAGAGGGGCGCTGGCTGTTAAATGGCTCGCATTTTCATTATTCTTGAAACGCTTTTTATATTAAAAAGCAACTATGATAAGTATAAATAATAAGTGTCGAGAGATTCGATTCGATCAAGTCAATGCGATCCAATGTAGTTGATCTTGATCTACGCAATAGTGAAAAAGTGTTGCTTTCAGTATTGAAGAAACAAAAATTTGCAATTTTTATAGTTTCAACCGGTAATTAATTATTTATTCGAATTGACCAATTGATTTTGCTCAGATATATATATATTTTTTTAAATCCTTGAACTGAAAACTCGTAGATTCTGTTTAAGATTTGCCAGACTGTTTGAATATACATATATATGTGGGATAATGTAGAAATAAAAGCATTTATCTAACCTATCACTTAAACTGACACAACATGCATTGAGTGTTTCATTGGTGACGTATTAACTCTCTGCTCTGCTGTCTTACTCTGAAACACCGATAATAGCTACTATCTACAAAGGCAATATTCGATCGGCTACTATCTCTCTACTGAACTAATTAAATGTAATAAAACTGGCAAGGAGACATAAAAGGGTTTTCTGTTTTATTCATTTTTAAGGAACAATCATGTTAACAAAATTTTATGTAAAATACTGAAGGAAAGAAAATATGGATGGATTTCAATTACAATTGGTAGCGCTACTGTTGTATGGAGAAATGAATTGAGTTTGTTTTTAAATGCAGCAAAAAACATGTAAAACCAAACTACACTTTTATGGTTTAAATTTTTTCTTAATATATTTAATTTAAAAAACACTCACATCTTCTTTTGCAATCATTTTTTTTTTGTTTTCTTTTCGTTTTCAATTTCAAATTTTTTTCTTTCATTTTTATAAGTTCAGAACTTAAAACTTAATTCAATGAGGGAGAAACATATAAATGCTTATTCATAGTTTTTAAGTATGTAATTCAGTAAATGTTACAAAAAAAAAAAAAAAAAAAAAAAAAAAAAAACGGGAGGATTAAAATGAAATATCAAATTCAACTTAGATGAGTAAAGCTAATTATTTTTGTTTTTTTAATTTACATGAATGTAAATAGCAGGAGGTTTGAAGATTTATTTACATTTTTCATATTTGTATGTTTTTATGTATGTATGTATGTACTCATAGGTGTGTTAATATATGGAGTTTAAATTAACAATTAAAATAACAATAGCCTGAACTAATATAAAACAAGTCGATACGATAATTATTTACAATGTTTGTTTATATCATATTTTATGAGAGTAGAAAAGGGAGAATGTACAACAAAACCTACAACAAGGGCGCAACGATGGTATGTGGATGCACAACAATGCTTTTAAAAGAATGTGGAGAATTTCCTTCTATTGGGAGTTCTTGCACCGGTATGACCTGCACCGGCTGAGCTAGCGTTAACCACAGCCACCGAAGCATAAGCGGCTGGCTCTGCGTGTGCTGTTGCAGCAGCAACACCATGATCGACGTTAATAGCCGTGTCATTTGACTTCATACCGATAGCGGAAATTGTGTTCGCAGTGAGTTTCTTATGTCCGTAAGTAGCGTGCAAAGTTGCAGGAGTGGGAGGTGCCACTACTACCGGTACCAGCACGGGTTATACAGAGATTTCATAATTCATATCGTATACACTGGCACGATCAGGGGTGGGCGTAGCAGCGCTGCTGCGATTGGCACCAATTATCAATTGACCGTTGCTTCCACTAACACCCTGACCGGTGCTGATTGTACCGTTGTTGCGACTTTGTTGCTGCTGCTGCTGCTGCTGTTGTTGTTGTTGCTGCTGCTGCTGTTGTTGTTGTTGCTGTTGCTGTTGATGCTCAAGCGTTTGCATTTCCATAGAATCTGTCATTTCAAGAGCTCTCACGAAAGACATAGGACGCGTGGGGGTCTGTTTGCGTTTGATTTGTGGAGAGGGTTGCGTATTGGTATTAATCATAGCCGGATTTGGTGGAAAGACTGGCACGCCACCGTGCAATTTAGGTTGATAACCACTACCGCTAGTGCTCGCTTGACTGACCGCATTAATTGTTGCTTGAGCGTAGGTCGTAGGTTGATGCGATTGAGACACGGTTGTGCCATAACGCATTATGTACGAAGAGGGCGGAGCTGCCGTATTAGGTGGTATTATGGTGGGACTGGTGGGATTGGAACGTTGACACGTTGAATGCTGATGCGGTTGAGATGGAGGATAATCATGACCTTGAATCTGATGCATCCGCGAATGAGTCATAATCAATGGATGACCCTGCTGCGTTCCGCCACTAACAGTTATATATTGAGGTCCTGTCGTATTGTGGTGCACACTACTTGGCGTAGTGCCAGCATTACTGCTAATTCCCATGCTACAGTTGCCACTCGAACTTCCTTGGAAACCGGGCGACGTATCTTTCCACAAGTACATTCCACGCTGAGGACTACTAGCAAGTTCCCGAATATTATCTACTGTGTTGTTGGCACGTGCATAACATAAATCGTTGCCGCCGTTACTGCCGTTTGCATTGTTACTTTGACGCACTAGCTCTCCTTCGGACAAAAAGCGTCGTTGCGGACTACTGCCGTAAGATTGTTGGGTTAAAACGAAAGCATGTTGCTGTGGTTGCACTTGTTGCAACACGTTTCCGCCTATTTTTGTAACATTTAGAATTCGTTAGTTATTCCATCTATATAATTTCGACTTAACTTACCCGGCTGCGGTAGTTGCTGCTGCTGTTGTTGTTGTTGCTGATGATGTTGCAGCATGGCACGTTGTTGTTGTAAAAGCAATTGTTGTTGCTGTTGTTGTTGGATTGTGGGCATTTGCGGATGTTGAGGTGGTAAACCAGTGCCAACTGTCGTTGCCACATTTGTCGTGTACTCGTAATATGACTGAGTGGAACTCTGTGTATTGTGCAATTGCTGTTGCTGTTGATTAAGACCAATAAAATCAGGCCTTCTTGGTTGTGTCGGAGTGCCAGGATTTGACCTATATTATTTAAAAGTCCAACATTCAAATATATAACAGTGTCGATTTTTTCAATTGTTATTTAAATGTAACAAAACGTTCATCATTAATACTAATCTATTAAAAAAAAAAAATATAAAAAATAAAAAATAAAAAACAAAACAAAACAAAAACACAAGACCAAGTAAAATCAGTCACTATACGTAAGTAACATGTATATGTATATGTGTATGCATATGTATATGTATATGTATATGTATATGTATATGTATATGTATATGTATATGTATACATGTATATGATATAAGTCTAAACTTATTTATTATGAATATGAATTCTTTATTCATACAAATCATCGCGTTTCATGAATCTATAGTAAAACGTACAAAAGTAATGAAGATATTAGCTCTTAAAAAATGTGGTTCTAATCAAACAATGAACGTATACTTGTAAGAAGCTGTGTACCGGCCTACTAAAGTATAATGCAATGCAATCTATGCATTTTTAATTGCATTTAAATATAATAAGATAGCTATAATCTGCTAACAGGGAATCCTTGACATCCATCGCATTGATAGCTAAATCGCTAATGCGATTATGTTTCGGAAAAAAAAAAAAAGAAAAAAGAAAAGAAAAAGCAGGCAAAGGCATTTTCTTCCCGAACCAGATCAGATATTCGAATACATTACACAAACGGCTATAAGTAATATATATATTTTGTATATATTGTATGTAAGTATAATATATTTATTTTTGAAAGTCTTCGCGATCTTTATTTGAAAATTTACTTTTCAGACCCGCCACTAAAACATGAGCAGTGTATTCATTTTGTCAAAACGTTCGCAGCATCCTGAAGGAAACTTCAGAGACCCCATAAAGTATATATATATATATATATATATTTTTTTTTTTTGAGTAGCACTATTGTCTGAATCGATTTAAACGTGTCCGTTTGTCCGCCTGTGTAATGTCTGTTGTAAGCATTCTTCTGGCTACAAAAATAAAGCTGTCGTCTTCAAATTTTCACTCACAAACTGCAGCAGATGAATCGACAAAAACCGACGGTTTATGTTCCTCCCTCAAAGCCGTGCCTCTAGCGGTGACATTTGGGGAAAAAATCTTCTCATCTTACTTATATAAGTTAAATTTTGCCCTGCTCCGGCAAAATTCAAAGTAACATTCGTTGCCCATTTCTTTCGTTAACCACGCAAAGACAAATTTCATGCCATACGATGCAAAACCAAAAAAAGGACAACATTTCCTCCTCCTGCCCACGTTTAACAATCTTATTTATCTCACTTTCAATATCTTCTTTCTCTTAATTGCAAATTAGTTTTATCTTTATATTTATGGGGAATTTCCTTCTTTCTAATAATGAAAAGTTCTTTTGAACATCGATTCACAGCCGCTTTCTGAATCCATCTAAGCTTATCTGTCCATCCGTCCGTCCGGCTTGTTTTCTTGTGTTTAACTTATCAGCCGCAATCTTTGAGATATTTTGATGAAATGTGGTATACCGACGTGTTTTGTTTTAAGTACAAACGTTATTCTAAGTTGCTCAGATAGGACCAATTTGTCGACTATTTCCCATATAACGCATTATTTGAAGAATTCTTTATATGGATAACCATAGTAAACGTAGTAGTGTAAGTTAGATCATGTAGGATTTTTAATAAGGAAAAATTTTCAGAAAATTTGAGACTGGGACGCTCAGTTCTGAACTAAATATTTATGTTACAATCTCAATTTCTTACTAACTGCGAGCGGAGCTCTATTATTCTGACGAAATTGGTAAGACAAAGTTTTGAGATTACTATGATGATTTCAACAAATGAGCAGAGGCTAATGCAAGCAATGGTTTCAATATCGCAAACTCAAGATGTTAAAAAGAATATATATTTTTCCCATTATTCAGTAACTAACAGTAATATTGCAATAAACCTATTTTTCATGTATACACAACTAAATTCGGATTCCTTCAGAGAATATAAAATAGCGTTGTTTTCATTGCTTCCGACTACGATATCATACTCTAGTTTAGCTAGAGGATACTCCTCGTTTGTCATTGATTGCTAATGCTCCCTTACTTAAATATTAATGCACTTATACGCAAAATTTACACAGCGCATAAGCAAAAATTATATTAGAATAGACGAAATGGCTAAAATGGCTATAAATATTAAAAGTGTTTATGCCGTTTTAGTAAGTAATCTACATAGCAGCGCAATAAATTTTTAGCTTTCTTTTGAACTAGGCCACTATCAAAGATTTACTAATTGAATTGAATTCAAGTTCGTGAAGTTGACGTACACTTAATAACATCAAACATTTAAAAAAATTATTTGGCACGAAATAAGAATTAATTACCGATTTGGGCACAATATAAATGTGGATACTTCCAGCTATGTCCATCTAATTTTTGTTTAGTTTTGTTTGATTTTAACATAAGTGCGATTTTGATATTAAAATTTATTATTAATTTAAGAATGTTTAACGCGTACATTCAAGGGAAGACAAATAAATATAAAAATTTATATAAAATATAAAAATAAATTCACACAACGCCACAAAAGCCTTCGTACGCACGCACATCATAACTGTGATATTCGAAATTTGTTCAACATCGGGGCCGGACGGCAATTATTCCTTTTAATTTACACGACAAAAACTGATGGGTTTATTGTTGCATCTATTCTAATAAAAATTTATGTATATAAGAAGAATACAAATAGAAAAATGAATGCGAAACTTCGCGCCGATTATTTCCATTATAAATAAATTCGTTCCATTTTTTGATAAAACTCGACTTGACTTAAAATATACTTTAGTATACTTTAGTTTAGTAATCGCAATATTCAATAGCATTATCTATGGTCTTTTGCCATTTCTCGGGTAGTATATGGATACCTTAATAATAAAAACTTGCCGGTTTGAAGCCGTAATGGCTAACGATCTATATTTGCACCTTCATCTTCAACTTCCGTGAACTGTTGACATGCTAAATATGAGTACATCGATCTGAATAAATGGTAATCAGAAGGGGCCATGCCTCGAGAATAGGTGTGTTGCGGTCAAATTTCACAGCCTAGGCTGCAAACTATCTCTTGCTTCTTTTGATTTTGTTGAAGATGGATAGATATACGAGAATTTCACCATCTTGAAGACAAAAGTATATTTTCTGAAATCTCGCAAAGCACTTTCTAATGATTTCGCAGCGCACTATGTGTTTTCACTCCAAGACAACTTAATCATTTCCGTAGCTTGACCTGTATTTCTTTTACGTTCAATGCGGTTTCATAAATGACAGCCATCTCTGTAAACTTTGATTACGACAGCATGTAGACAATGCAAGCTTACATCGTTCTAACATCAATATCTAAGTTCTCCATACCAGAATTTTAGGGAGAATTGAACGGATCAGGTACGTTTTATGAAACAAAAAATTTCAGCGGAACAAATTTATTTGCGCACCTAACTCTTTCTAATACAAGTATTTTTTGTGTAAAACAAATTGAGCAGAAACACATTTAGTTCCGAATAATAATAAATAGTTAATTTCAATTAAAAGCATCATCAAAACACCGAACGTTGGCGAAATAATTTTCCATCACGCACTTGCTCTCAACACTTACTTACTTATACTGAGTTAAGGGATAAGAGACGGATACAAATTTTGCAAAAAACTAATATTTTTTATTGTTTTTTTATTGCCTTAAGTGATCCTTTAAGCAGTCCGGAGCGACAAAATTTGTAATGGTCAAAAAACCGAGTTTTTTCTTTGGACAATTTGAATCCTGGGTACCATATCACCGATATTAGGGGTGAAACTTCCCGCTCTCTGGCCATCACCCATTCAGATGGATTTAGCTGGCAGTGAAAAAGCGGGTGGCTTTGACATATCATGTATTATGATAGTCGGAACTTGATTTTAAGAGGTCAACAATCAAAGAAGAAGGGTAAGTGAGAGAAAGTGTTTCATGTTTCTTGAAAATTGAACTTCCAAGAATTTTTGCTAAGAATAAAGAAAAACTTCAAAGGAATTTTTTTGTGTATTTGTAATGGAACTTAAAATGTTTTTTCTTGAAGACAACATCGTTGCAGCGTAAAATTCGAACAATTCGAACTTTTTTCTTCATTTGAATTTTTCGCAATATCTTTGCAATATCATTCTCTAGTGGAGTACGTAGGATGTTTTTTATATTTAAGGATTGATCTCGTCTTGGCTTAAAAATTGAACTAGTAGTGTCTGTGGGAAGCATTCTCCCCCAAACCGTTCAAATAACACGCCTACAAGCGCCACACGTCTATGTAACAACAGCTGTGAACGCCTTTGCTTTCCGTGTTTTTTGCTTATTGCTCATAAGGTACAACACATACACCGTATAAATTTCCGCTTTGATTCTGAGATTAGAAAAAGTCATCCGCACCCCCTCAGTACTTGTTTTTTTTAAGTTTTCGATCATAATATGCATAACATTCGACACAATCGACAGGAGGGCATGCATGCTAGAATAGTTTTCATGTGTGTATACTTTTTCGATCTTACGCTAGTTCGCATAAGTATTTTCTATTAAATGTATGCGTGTAAAATGTACTTGAAAAGGAATAATTGCGTTTTTCAATGTTACACATCCGCTACCGTATTAAGGTCGGGAGGATAGAGTAAAACTTTTGTGGCTCTGTTAACAGTTAACAATAAGGAAAGCAAGAGTTTTTATTGAAAACAAATATATGTAAAATTCAAATGTAAAGTAGAATTAAGGTAACTGAATGAATGCAAACATACCTTCGAACAGGACTAGCCATTACTAAAGGAGTAGCTACACCTAAAGGTTTTATACGTTGTTGCATTGTGGGTGTAGCTGTGTTCCCACTGCGACTTTGTGCTTGCTGTTGCTGAGGTTGATTCATTGGATTTGGATGATCGGGTGACATCACATCGTTTGCTCCGCGTTGAGGATCCAGACCTCTATTTTGAAAGAAATGATATTTACATAAATACATCATCGATATATTTATATGCATGAGATGTTGTAAAAATTACCTTTGCCTGGCATGAGGACTATATCTGGGATGATATAAGCGCATATGCCTGGGTGAATCACCACCGCAACCCACACCAGTACCACCAGCACCACTAACTGCACCAACACCAGTACCAGTTGCTATGCTGCCGTTATTTAAATTGTTAGCATTTTCTAACTGTGGTAAATAAAAACTTGTAGAATTGTGCCTTTGCAGAGGTGGAGTTGGTTCACAGTCTTGACTTTGTGAGGCCTGCGGCTCCATATCTGTATCCGAACATTCACGTCCAGGAGAAAGCTGTACATTTAGAAAAATCAAAACAAATCACAATTTTTCAGTAAAAACATTCACTCTCGCTTTTAAATTATGCTTGCGCGTCCAATACGAATACAACTAAATAAATGTTCAAATGATAAAATTTCGAGTATTGTGAATGAAAACAAATATTATCGTATTAAAAAAGAAACGATATTCTCTTACATGTGAAATCATTTTCTCTTCTTTTTTTATATGTACTTTAAAGTTTTCATACCTATTATTAAGTACAAAATTAATTCGCAAAAAGATTAACTTTAATTAACATCGAAATACGGAGGTACGGAAATATGGAAGTACCCACCAATATACTATAATATCGTGTGACTTGAACTGCGTTTTTCTTATACCCTACACCACTTGTGGTACAAGAGTGTATTAAATTAGTGCGTATGTATGCAACGCCTAGGCGTACTCGGGATAGACTTACTTTTCATTATACAGATGTTGTCAAACTTTTTCTGTTCGGATCAGACTACTTCCCCTATGACGTATATATGCCACACCCAAAATGAGTTGAGATACACCCATGTTTTCTTATACCGACCGATTCAGAATCACTTTCTGATTTGATTTAGGCGTCTGTGCGTCTTGTTTTCTGACGTGTGCTTTAGTCCAAAGACGAATACTATTGAAAATGATTCGGATAGGACCACTTATTTCGACTACTTACCATATAACACCTTATTTGAAAAAGTCGTTATATGAATAACCGTAGGCTGATGTAGGGTATCTAATGGTGGGCCCTGCCCCACTGTGGTTTTTTTACTTCCTTTAATTTTTCTCTCTCTATATCTTTTTCATTTTGTAGGCGTAATAAATTCTTATAAGAACAGTATTAAGTTGGATACTGCGCGTTAGCTCAAATTTTCGCAAAACTTTTATGAATTGTATTTATGCCTAAAGTAAATTTCATCTAAAAGAACCCAATATGACCTCATATCATAGAGCGGTAGTGGCAAAATTATGCCTTTATTTCATGTCCTTTCATCGAAGAAGAATCAATTAAGAATCTTGAATCTAATTGCATTGTCAATCGCAATCGGCGCGACGGTCACTTGTAGTATGAATTGGTTAAAGCGGGAAAACTTGAGACTTGGCAAGTGTAGGTTTAGTGCACTTCCACGGATCAATTCAAAGAGGAACATGATCTAATAACATATCTTTCCTCACAATAATTAAAAGTCGAAATTTATATCCGTTTGCCAATTAAAAATCTGTATCGATTATTGATTTGAAATTTTGCGAAAATCGTGAGTAAGCATCCTTCTATTTCTATTAATAAACATAATTCAATTTCGCTTATTTAAATAAAATTCTTCAAGTTCATGCAAATATTATATTTCCACAATCAAAAGGATTGGAATAGCCCATGCCACGTCCACACTTCCTGGGTAGGTTAAAGGTGGGAGCTTTTTTTTAAATATGGTAACATGGATGGGTACCAAAAGACTCGACCCAAACAGAGTATAATATTTATCTTAATTTGAAAAACAAGTTCGATATTTTCCCAAAAAGAAAAAAAAAATTTAAAAACTCACGCATTAATTATTTATTTAAGAAACTTTAATTTTCTTCTACTTATTTACATTTTCTTTTGCTAAATTGCAACCAAGTACCTAGTTACAAAAAAAAAAAAAAAAAAATAATAATTCATTTACTCTTAAATGGATGTACTCATATGTAAGTATAAAATGATAAGCAATATCAAAAGAAGGTTTTTTTGTGAAATATATATATATATATATCGAGGGCATTTTAAAAAACAAATTTATACAGTAAAAAACTTTTAAATTCGTTTCTTTTTTTTTTTATTATTTATTTATTTCTTTTTTGTGTGTTTTTTTTTTTTTTACTTGAAAAAGTCTACTGAAACAATCTGAACATATTAAGTCAAATCGCATGAATATATGTTTCGATTACATGTATGTATGTAAAAGGAAATTAATTTTAAAAAATACAGTGATAATAAAAAAATATTTAAAATTTTATATTTTACCTTTGCATTCGGTGCTTTCTTTGAATGTAAAAAGAGAGGCAAAGAGTAAAACTAAATTTGATTACATTTTTAAGCAGACCAATTAAAGAGAATTACAAGTACAAACTAATTTACCTTTAATACAGAACAATATTATTTTCGAAGATTAGATGGACGCTTGTGCGTTTGTTTGTCTTATCCATGAAAGTCTAATGTTATTTTTTTGCTTCCACGGACGAGCAACAAACATAGTTTAAGTTTAATATTGAAAATCCACTACTTTTTCACTACTCTTTCTCGATTTCAATATCAAATCAATCAAATCGCGTACGCGTCCATCTATACTTTTTGAATGACATTAACATGCAGAAATCTTACAAAAGCATGCTTGTTTATAATTTATGTTTTCAATTAATAATATATGAATTTTTTTATAGAGAGCGAGAAAAGAGAAGTATCTCTGCACATTCAATTAATGAAATTCGAAATGGAGTTCTACCCATTCCTTTCAATTACTGTACTGACCATCATCGCCATCATTATTACCGCATACTTATCTAGTTTCATATTCTTTCACTCCCAATCCCCGTGCACTGAAGTGCATTTCTAAAGCGGTTTTGCTCTTCTTCTTCTTCTTCGTTATTATATTTATATATCCGTTTTTTTTTTTCTTTTTCTTTTTCTGATATTTCCCTTGATATGACAAAGTTATGAGTTCTTAGAGAGAGAGAGAGACTTGGCCTTCAATTATTACACAGTTGTAGTAACATGAGAGCGACTAACTATAGCAGACATTCAAAATCCAAATATATAGAAGTACGTATTAATCTGCAGCAGTTTTTGGGCCATTGAGCAATTACTTATACATAATATATAGAAAAATGAAAAATTTCAAACTAAATTCTAAATTAATGCAAATTAAACTACTACTAAACGACATGTATATGTATTTAAGAAAATCGAGAAGAATACGAGATACAATATTTTATTCAATCACTATCCCTTCAAGCCAGGTTGATAAATGAAAAAATGAAAAATAAAACTAAAAAAACAAAGAAACGAAAGATAGAAAAACACGCGGCAAGATTCGGCCAATGTTGGCTCTTTGAAAATTTGCAAAAAAATTTCAAATTAAGACTTTAAGAGATCATGCTTGAAATCATAGGAGACCTTCTTCTTTTCTTCGTTTAGATCAAAATTGTAAGCTAACACCAAATAGTGTACTTTTGGAACGAAATACAAATAAAAGATAAGGTAATAAAAAGATAAATAAAAAAATTATTGCATTGAACGTCCCTTTTATTACCTACTAAGGAGATTTAGAATGCAGAAATTGCACTTAACTGAAATTTTACAAACTCTGAAGTCTATAAATTGCTATATCAAAATGTTTTTCACGTTATTCACACTCATCATAACAAGGATCTCGCTATGAATTTGATTTCGGGTGATCGCTTGTTATACCTGAATCCCTTTCTGAATTGATTTATTTAGGATCGCTTTCTGCATCGATTCAAGCATGTCTGCCCGTCTTGTCTTCTCGTGCTCAACATATACGCCGCGATTTTTGAGACATTTGTTGATGCAATTTGTTTTTAAAAACATTGCGCGTGCGATATTAAATGATGAGTACTCAAATGTATTCGCCGCTTCAGTCAGTAGTAATTTTGAAGAAGCCTCTCATTAACGTTCTTAGTTGGCTGTGTATAATCAAGGGATGTAGTGCAAAGCACTTTTCACGAGGTTTGCTTTAACTTCCCTACAGTAAATTTTACATATTGTAAACGAGGCACCCTTCTCTCTCAGACAAGTAAGAAAGTTATATTCGGTCACGACCGAAACCTTTATACCCATCACCGTTATCCTAAAAACGAGTTAAAAAAGCAAAAGAACTGAATTTTCATACACTAGAATATCCAACTGATCTTTTCTCTTTTCAAAATAAAAGTGGAAATCTATATGGTGTATGTGATGCAGTGTGTGAGCAGGGAGCGAAAACCACAGAAGGCAAAAACCTTTTCAGTTTTTATCGCATAGGCACATTCAAACATTTTCGCAAATTCCTAGCCGATATCTCCGTTTTCACTAACGCGACAATGCTGGCCACAGATATTACAGAGTTCGGCCAACGGGCAGACGGACAAACTTAGGTGTGTTGCAAATTTGAAACTCGCCAAGCATTTAAATACTCTGTTGAAGAAAAAAATTAAATTTCGATACACTATAATATTGGGTAGGCCAATTTTTTCAGTTTTATGCAGTTTATGACTAATGAGCAAAAAAATAATTTTTGATTTTTGTTTTTATAAACAGAGGTGTTCTCGATTTACATAGTAATGTAGGCGCCTGCTTCGACCGATTTGACCATTTTCGATGCCAATCGGCGTGCAAGAACTTCCAATGTTTCTGGCAAATTTGAAGTCGATAGCTTAATTTTTGCAGCCACGATAATGTTTACAACAGACATTGCACGGGCCGACAGATGAAGAACCGCCCAGTGGGACATGCTTAAATCGATTTAGAATTTGATGCCGATGAAGAATACATCTAAGATGGGCATAAAAAGCACTGAAGAAAAGTCAAAATCACCGATCAAATATCATAACTCTATTCTGAGCACAATCGCTGATAGATTACTGAATATGCGTTTCTGCGAAGAAATTATAAAATCGGTCTTTTAAATAACTAATATTGTGACAGTTGAATGATGACAATGCGTGATTGGTATCAGTTTACAGAGGGAGGGACAATATCTCTCGTTCTCCTGATAAAATAAGTTGAAGAGTTCGCATCCTATTACTTTTGAATCTATTGTGCTTTATTTACCAGTTGGTGTTTTCAAATATTCTTTCGTTTTTCTGAATATTTGAGTTTCTAAAGTATTGAAGCGACATTACTCTCTTCTTTAGCAAAAAAAAAAATACATAAATAAACATACTGTTGTATGCATCTTGGATGCTCGTTGTGTTGGGAGCTTTTTTTTACGATAAACTAATTGAGACTTGAGTTTTATACGAAAGGCTTTTAATACGAAGTCCAACGTATATTTGTGTGCTGCAGTTTGAATCATTACCTGGTATCGGTTGTAGTAATTCATTTGGAAAATATTTATTGGAATTTTCTTTCTTTGACAGAATTATTTTTGTGTCAAATATTTTAGAAAATTTTAGATAATATTTTAAAATTTAATTTATGATATTCAGCTAATAATACACGTAACAAATTCGAACTTTGTACATCAATTTTTGTGCATCACACTATTTTAAGAATAGATAAAAAAGTTGAGTATTATTCAATAGACGGGGATTTATATATAATATGTATACATATTTATAATATATGTTTTATTCGGGGTGTCATGCTTTACTTTAGGGGACTTGCTATACCATCCACCGGAGGATAGAAATATTAACACTATTAGGTGTACTAGGATGACATCGATAAATAATAATAAAAAAATTATAAATGCTTATATTAAAAAAAAAAAAAAAAAAAAATTATCAAGAAACACAACACACTACCTAATACATGATTAAGTATTAATATACACAGACTCCCTTCTTGCTACGGTTATATGCTATGATAGAGTTCAACATTTTCATTAAACCAACAAAAGAACCAACTAACCAAATAATCAAAGAGCAAACGGCTGTTTAAGAAGTTAACTAAAAATCACGTTCTAAGCGATACTATGTTATGCTTTGAAAAACAAAAAAAAAGAAAAGTAAAACACAAAAAGAAATAATAAAGCACGGAGGGGAACAAGAAGAAGATAAAAAGATGGAGCGAAAATATAAAACAAAACAACTGAAAATATCGATAGAGATTATTTGCATTTCGCATTTACCCACCTTACTATAAAGCGTTGTGCTGCCCGACCGCTGATTAAAACCATTGCCCTGGTCCGTATAAGTCTTTACCTGTGTATGTCGATTGTCTCTATCATAATAGTTGCGTGAAAGTCCGTGTGGCGAGTGTTGGGCATTGCCTGTAGAGATACCGCCTTTGCTACGGTAGACACCCGAACCGGAGTTTTGTTGATTACTTGAATCGTGTTCTGTAGTTATCGTGCTAATAGGTTGACTTTCTTTAACTGAACGGCGTACAGCGTATTTATCGGGCTTAAGAAGACTAAAGTAAACCAAATGAACAAATCAATTAATATAAAAAAAGTAGTTTCGATTTATCCACCAAAAGCAATTATTTACCTAGGATACTGCGGGCCAAATTGGGTATAACAGCAATTATGCCAACATCCACGCGAAAAGGGATTATAACCTCCTTTAAATTTACCAGTCACCTGTTCGTTGGTAGTGCGTCCACGTGACACTAATACCATATGAAATCCCGTTAGACCAAATATCGGTATAGCCAAGATCGTCACAATACCCATAAGAATCATCCTTTTAAAGAATCGAAACAAGATAAAAATATTTTCAAAAAATCTTCCATATTTTCGATAAAACAATATAATAAAAAACTTACGCTACAATTGGTGCCGTATGCCGTATATTAGGCATAACTTTCAGTACGTAAAACAAGCATAAGGAGAATATGCTTAACATATGTATGGAGAGGGAAACCAGGAAGAAAAAGAAAAACCGATAATTTCGACGACCAATGCAATTATTAACCCAAGGGCAATGATGGTCAAATGTCTGCAAATAAAAAAATACACATGATATTTAATGTTCTTTTTATCATCGCCAGTTGACTTAAAATTTTAACCAATGTTAGCAAAAGAGAAGAAAAAAATAAAATTATATTTTAAGAGAAAATCGTCCTTTAATAACGAAAATCATATGAAATTTTTGTAAAAACCGCTAGGCTTTAATTTCACACCCATCAAAAGGACATCTGATAGGTCAGATTTTTGTAACAAAGTGATATATGAATCGGATATCTCGCAAAGCAACGCGTAACTCAGTGACTTCGTAGGATGATATTATTAGAAGTCGCCACTATTAGTGAATCCGTAAATTATTTAGAAATTCCCTCAAAACTCAAACGAAATTAATATTCATATGATTTTTAGATTTTAGATCTTTAGATCGAACCTTCGAACGAAATCTGTCGAATTGGCATGCATGGCATTCCAAGCATTAGTTTAGCAAATTACAATTGTTGTTTTAGCGAGGGTACGTACGAAATTCGCATTTTTCCATTGTTTTGAAAGTTAGAAAAATAGCGTCACTGAAACCACTGTAACTGGTAAACTAATTATATACATTTGCTACTATCTAGTAGTCATCGTATACCTGTATCTTATGCTACGGACTAATTAAATGATGTGTTATACATATTTTTGAGTAAATTAAGTAACGATTTTAAATTAGCCATGTCTTTCTGTCTCCCGTCTATTTTTCGAAATCTTTTTCTTTGTCTAGGTCAGCGTGCTCTCTAATCGTTTCTTTTCGTCATGTGGCCGGCTTAACTTCAATGAGTAACCCTAAAAGGGATTAAAAAGAAGAGAAAAAGTGAACTTCTACATTCGGCGTGGCTGATCTTTTTTATTTTTGTAGAATAAAAATGGAAATCTATATCGCGTACCTATTGCAGTTCATGAGCAACGACCAAAGAAAAACGAAAACCAAAAGTGTTTTCTGTTTTGGTTGCACGAACGTGTGGATGTTGTAGGCATGTCCTTTGGCCAGTTGGGCAGACAGACTGATGGAGAGACGAAGATGCTTAGGTTCATTCCGAAATTGACAATGCGCAAGAACGCATATACTGTATTATGTTTTTGAAGATTGCTTCTGAACGCTAATAAGAGTCTTGCCAAAGAAACTAAAATTTTATACGCTGTAATATTGGTTAGGCGGGGCCGATTTTCCCCATTTTTCTACAGGTAATACGGCATCGCCCATAGAATGTATGTTCAAATTTTTATAGGTTTATCTAGTGCAGTTTGTGAATGGTGCGCAAAAATTACTTTGTTTTTCCTTTGGAGAACGAAAATGTTGTCAGTTTGCGTAATAGTGTTTGGAGTGTCCTTCAATCGATTCGACCCATTTTCAATACCAATCTGTGCGTACCAACTTTCAATATTTGTACCAAAATTGAAGCCGATAGATTCATTTTTGCGGCCAGCAGAATGGTTACGGCAGACATTTTACATACCGACAGACGGACATGTTCAAATTGATTTGCATTTTGATGATGATCAAAAATATATATACTTTGCCGGGTTTCTGAAGCTTTCTTTTGAGCGTTGGAATGGTTTTGACAAAATGAATATATGGATGAATATATACATTTATATAAATACATATATACATATATATATATATATATATATTCTAAGTGACAACCCAAAAATATTTTATTCAAAAGTTCGGTTTGTTCTTACAAAGCGACGATTTGTGCCATATTATCAGAAAGTCGTATGTCAAGTAAGGCCGATTAGACGAATATGGGATCTATACGACACGACATATATACTGCGCGAATGCATTTTCGCTCTTTATTGTAATCAAATGTTACATACCACGTAGTACTGGCTATCAAATCACGGTTTTATAGTTCAGTTCCTTAATGAAATACTTATTGTGTAAACAGTCAGAGGGACGATTTTTTTAGATAGACAGATAGATAGATTTTTATCCATCAAGTCCAAACTAATTTATTGATTCGTGCACAAAATTTTGATTATTCCTATCGTATTGAATATTTCGATATCGATCATAGGCAATTTTACATATGATCACATTTTCAATATCATTACATTCTGTGTAATATAGCCAATCATTCATCATTGACATTAATTTCCTCTTATGGAATTTCATGCATTTTTGGTTACGGCGATTAAAAAGCCATTTCGATATTTCGGCAATATATAAATTCTTGATCCCAGTGTTGTTTCTGATATTTAGACTTCAAAACCTCCTCTCTTGCAACATTATCTTTTGTTTATTTCTGACGAAAAACGAATCGCTTACTATATAGGCTAAAAGCTCAATATCTGATTTTCTATTAATTTTCAAGACAGGATATTAGATAAAATAAATAGACTATTTATAGACAGATAGTTTTATTATAATACTCCACACGGATCCGAGTCGCGAATGAAATCCCGAGCCATTGCAAATATGTAAACGCTTGGCGACTGACAATTGTGAACAAATTCAGTTCAATTTTCAAATTATACGAAGCTATCAAGATTAGAAATTAATTTAAACGCGACGTAGGAAAAACACGAGTATTAATAATTTGAAAGAGTTTAAGGACTCCGAAGTTGGGAGCAAATTTTAGATATCATTTAAGTTTTTGCAAAATTTTGCAACCCTAAGCGGGTTCAAAAGCTCCTAATTATGTCTACATTCGCTGAGTGTTATGAAAATAAAGTCCCTAGAGAAACGGTTCCGACCATTGACGTTTATCTCACCGAAACAATGTCGGCGAATCGACACCACCATTTATTAACCTAACTAGAAAGGAAACATCAAGAGCAAATCTACGCTCTTTTGTTTTTATAAGGAGGAATCGTTTTTGAACGGATTCAATTGAATCTATATAGCACCTGCAGGAACGAGGCCGCACATCGGAGGCGTACTCAAGTATTGATCTGATTAAATGTATATATAGCTTTCATAACATAAGGGTCCTTAAGCTCTTTGGCACTCTTAATACAACGCAGCGCTGATCTAACCGTGACCCTTACAGATAGCGCAATATGCAGATTAAAAGATAGTCTTTGATCGAATAGAAATTCTAAATCCATCAACCCATCGATGGTTTACTTAGATACCATCTGCACTAAATGATTTCATGTGATTTTTATTGTCGACCGGTCCGGCCGGTGTCGACCTTGAGGTTCGAAATTCAATTGAACTCGATTTGACAGCTCCACATCTTCGTTAACATTCATCTCTTGCTAGAGCGTACACATTTCGCATTAAATTCATACAAACCACACAGATAATGGATTCCAAAACCTATTAGAATCAACTATATTAAGTTCCGATTCTATTTATATGGTGTATGACCCTTTACCAATCGCCAGCCTATTAATCATTTTTTTTTTCGTCGATGCTTTCCGACCCATAACCTGTTATTAATTGCTTTATTCAAATTTAAATATTAAACTGGAAGAGATCGTAAGACATAAATTAAATATTATATTATCTGGCATTAATATTATGAAGTTAAAAAGTTGTATTAATTGTAATTTTCCTGTAATAGCAACAAAAACCGGGAAGTTTTTCCTAGCCATAAGGAAGACGTAGATATTCCGCGCGACAGTCTAAATCTAGACAGAGCCGGCGGGAACAAGAAAGATGTGTCACCAAGTGGCCAGTCGGCCACTGAACCTTTTGTATTTCTTTCACCACGACTTATATCCGCGAGAATAAATTCAATACTCTCTTTGTTGAACAATGCGATGCTCCTTATGTAAAGAAAAGATAATTCATGAGAGGTATGATGAGATCTGTTCTTGAGCATGCTCCAATAGCTTCTGATCGCCTAATTGTCAATACTATATTGACTTAGTTATTACCATTTGCACTGCGCAATTTGGGCTGGGATGCCGCGCGCTTATTGCCACGTAATGAACATTTTAAGGATTACCTTTAACTGTGATCTACTGAACAGAAGAACAAACACTCCAGCCTTATTAAGCGAAATTGACGTGAATGCACCGGCGTCAATTATGAGTTATTTAAAAACGTTCATCATATCACTTCTATAAACGAAGCTAAGAGTACCATCAAAGAATGTCAGTGCCGACTTCTTCAACTTTCAACTAAAGGATGGCTACACTTTGTTGGTCACAGGGCAAATCCTTGGCGAAGAAAATGTAGCCATTGTAGCCTCTCTCCTGCCTATCTTATATGGGGATATGGTTTCCTTATACTTGCGTATAATAAACATAGTTCTTCTGATTCCTTGACATCCCCCTTATAACAATAGAGTCGAACTCCCTATCAATATCATAATTAGCATAAGCAAAAAGGAAAAAAAATAATTTCAGTTCTTTTTTACCACGCAATTAGTTGATTATCTGAAAGTAACTAATAAATAAATAAGCACGGATTAAAAATCAATCAGCTTAAAAGTTTTAATACTAGATTTATCGCATCCGTCAAGCGATGTATGATTACAAAATGGGCGTGATCTGTTCACACACATGCAAAAAAAAAAAAGGAAAACTGAAATAACCCCGAAAAGCTCTAAAAATTATCTCAAATTTTCATCTAAAACGTTCGATCCCGTGAATATATGTTTGAATGTCCGTGAGAAATGCAAATGTTCGTCGTTCGTAATAAATTTGAAATAAGCCGATAGAGACCACCGTCATACCGTTGTCTACTAATTATTCGTTATTATCCACTACACTACTTGTGACATAGGGTGTACAACAAGGTTTGTGCGAAGATGTGTAACGCTCAGAAGAATTTAAAATAGACCTAATCCATCTTTTTTTATACATATCGCCTGAAATCATTTTCTGAATCGATTTGGCCCCATTCCATACTGCGGCTGTCAGGAAAAGTAGGACATTTAAATGGCAGCAAAGTCCTATCCATCGCACACCGAAAAAGGGGGCCATATCCATAGTGTCAAAACATTAGGATCACCCACAAGGAATTTTTAACAAAGAATTTCTCACCATAACGGTGTTGACTTTTCGGCGACATTGTAAGAAGACAACAAGATTGTTACTTTATTGTCCACTTACATTGCCTCGCAATCTGCAGACAACATCTGTTGATATGATAAGCGACTAACGCAAAAGATCGATACCCCTCCCCAAAAATTGTGTAAGAGTATTGTAATATGCATACGGCAGGAGTGGATTTGATGGATAGCTACTTAGATCGCTATCGTGTAAGACTCCAAAACAGCAAATGGTACCTCGCCCTATCCTATTGTCTGTTGGATTTTGTCGCAATAAATTCGTGGATACTTATCCAATGCAAACGGCATCGCAAACAAACAACTACAAAATCTTAGATAATTCCGCCATGATTTGGCTGCTGCTCTTTGCAATGTGGCACTTCATATAAACGGCAATAAAAGAGGTCGACTTGGTAATGGCTCAATAGAGCAAAATTTACAGGCGAAAAAACCTAGATCTCATACTTTACCGTCTAACGATGTACGGAAAGACGCATGACTACCGGACTATATTTTGAAACAGATTGAGATGTAAAGTTCCACTATGTCAGTGTACCATGCAGGGGTCATGTAACAAATCCAATGTTCCTTTATGTTTAAATGCTAAAAATAATTGTTTCATGGTTCCTCATATTATATGAAATTCTATATATTATATGAAATGGGAGGCATTATTTATGTTTGAAGTATTATATTATTGTACGCACTAGATTTATATAACTCAAGGAGTAATTAATTGTTCACGATGATGTAGAAATACATCATTATGATGAATTTTTTTGAAAATTAAAAGAAATTCTTGTTTTTTTTCCATTGAGTGCAGTCACTTTCCGGTTGATTGCAAATTTTATTTATTGAAAGCAAAAAATTTAAGCATTGAAGGGTTAAGGAGTATCAGACAAATAATAACTTGCAAATATCCTCGATCGAGCTGCGTAAGATTCTGAATCGATTTATCCGAGTCGCCTTCTCGTTTGATTGCACGGTGGTGGGTATAAAAGTGATCCTAATCGATTAACCAAGTAATCAACTAAAATTAAAAATTTTTTTCCAACTTTTATATTTTGTTTCAAAGATAAACGTCGTCATAGTCTCTCTTACATCCGTAGAATAATTCTTCTAATTTGTTAGCAGAATCTTTATTAATTTCCCGGTTTTTAACAAATTTTTTCACTTTCGCTCGCACTCGCACTATCCTAGAAATTGTTACTTCATATTGCACTTCAGAAGTGGGGGCTCTTGAAATTCATTGACACTGAATGGAATATTACTCGTATACTTGGCCGGTTCCTATACTCAATATGACACAATATGTTGAAGTTTATTAGGAAAGAGAAGATTTATTTGGTGTATTTTTTTTTTTTTTTAATTCAATCAATTTCGCATAAATCATTCCCGTGTTTATCTTACCTCAATGCAATGATTGCATACCGAACAATGAGAACATCTGGGCGGTCGGTAAAATTTACATGTCACGCACCATTTCATTTTCACAGTTATGCCATTTATTTCTGCGTTTTTATACAGAGGCGCTCTAAATTCCTCCTCACGATCTTCATCTGGTGAAGCTGCAAATACAATTAATTTCCTGAATTACTCCAATTCAAAACAATGGGATCGAAAGAGAATAAAATATTAAATACATGCATATATTTACCCTTTGGTATTATACCCGGATCCATAAATGTGGCTAATGTAAAATTGGCTAAAACAAAAAATGTTATGACACCTTGATAGGCAGGTACCCACAGATGGCTTTTCATGTAATATTGACAGCTAAAAGCAGAAAACAACAAAAAATATTTAAATAGTTGTTGTCGTTTTGGTGAACTAAAAAATATCAGTTTCTCCTGAAATGTAGACATATATATATACATATAAAATGATTCGGTAAACATTCCGCGACATCACTGAGATGGATGTTGTTTGCACACAAATACATCCACTTATTAAGATGATTGCATGCCTTGAACATAGTAGAACACATATTATATCATGTTCGAGTAGAAACGTACTTAACATAAAATTCCCTGATGCACTGCCAATCGAAAGGATCATCAAACAATTAAAAGTAAAAGGCAAACAAGAAAGTTTTTACTAATTGTCAGAGAGTCTATGGACATATTTTGCCGACTTTTCTTTTTTCTACCGAGACTAGGAACAAAAGACAACATGGAGGGAAGTTATATTCTATATCTGTAATTGACAGGCTTTATCTGAAAAAAAAAAAAACAAAATTGGAAGCAAAAGCGTAACTGTTACCTGTCCGATTCTTAAAGTAAAGTAATAATAGATGCGACTAGGAATAATTTGTACAAATTTATAAATCAACATTCGCTTTGATACACATAATGCGGTATGAGTGGGCTAATTGAGTCTCAGATGGTATTCGCAGAGTATCAGTGTCAGTTACATTTCCTGCTTATTGAGAATGTAATCATAGATAGATAGATAGATAGCTCATTTTGAATCTTGATCAATAATCGTCAAGTAAATAAACATAATATCATCTATATTTCTCTTTCAGTCTTTGTGTCCTTGAACGCTCGAAACAACATACATTTCTAGGAAAACAAAAAAAAGAACATTGTATAGGTTCTCGATGGAACGGAATAGATTTTCAATCATAATAGAATCCAATCACAGATTTGCGTGCAAAACCCGAACAATCAATCTCGATTTTTGCGCCATTGAAGTCGTCAAAAAAGCGCAAATAAATTCAATTAACATATTTTTTTTTCTTTTTTGCCATATTACAACGATCAAGAATATTGAATGATTTTCTGGGTGTTACAGTTGAAATGACAGAAATTCATTGATAGAGGGCGTAGAAAGATGCAGTTCAATACCCATCATCGATCGATACCACATTGTTTGGGGTTTAATATTGGAAATTCTTCCCTCGCTTAAAAATTTTAGTATGGATATGAGAGATTCCGCGAAGATTTAGAATTTCCTGAATAAAATGAAACTTAGTAACAATTATTCGATGCTTGCATGGTGTGGTTGCGTGCTTATATGCTTATCTAAAGCATCTTAATGCAAATCAATGCATAATGTGATACGCAATCGGAAATTGATTTTAAATTTGAGTCAGTCAGTCAGTCAATGTATATTCGAAATAACACATTTTACCGTAATTTCTATTTTTAATTATGAATGTGTCCGATTTTCATTTATTTTCAACTTAATTAATAATGGAGAACTTTGTAGCAAGCACTAGTTGGAAAAAGTCTGTTTCTTTCTTTTTAACGTTTAAAAAGTATTTTTCAAACTAATCTTTGAACTTCATACAATTTATTGTTCTGTTATTGCAAAAGTGTATAAGCCTTTGTTTCGTTCTCTTTAGAAAGAGATACAAATCGATTGGAAGCAAAGCTGGCGAATAAAAAGACGCAACAATTCAGATGTGTTCCTTTAATTAACAATAAAATTCACACAATCAAAAGTACACGATATTTGGAAATGGCATGCAACTTTACTCTGTCCGGGTTCACTTTCGAAAGAACAAATTCAACGGTTGTAATAAAAAAGGCTGTAATGAAAAACTGCTTGTAATTATGTAAAAGTAGGAAGAAGGTGTGACATATAAGGGAAGATTCGTATTTTAAAGTAAGGACTTGTCATACAACCCTCGTAATGTTTATTAGATAAAGTAACAATAAAAATATATACTTACGGATAAAAGAAGAAAAGAAATGTTGTTACAAGCAGTAAAATCCAGGCGAAAGTCGCAGGAATGTAACGTGTTTTAATATCGCATTTGGGCATAATGGTAACTTTGAGACCGACGATGGTAGAGCACAACTGTACGAACAGAAAAGTGTGTTAATTCAGTACAATCGCCAGCTACCAGCTACAGAATACCAGCTAGAGCAGGTGTATGATTTTAATGACGAGTTAAATGACACTGTGATGTTTTAGATAAAGACACATACACAAAGAAGTAAACGCACCGTACCTTGTCCTTTTCTTTAGTTAAAGAGATATTATAGAGTAAAGTGCACAAATTAAACGCAATACAGCGCAACTGTAGAATAAATAATGTTCTATAATAACGCAGTTTGAAAACTCTAAATTTATGGCGTGGAGAAATGGATTTTTAAAACACTATTCATTAGGAGAAGCACATAGTGAAGAATCAATTTGATAAATGTTCTTACTGAAAGCAAGTAAATGAGATTAATCGATTTAGAAGCTTTTTTTATTGAAAAACTGGACCACTTTAAATTCGTATTCATTTGTTATTTAGTCTTCCTTAGGTCTTCTGTTTTCGTATATATTGTCTATTAATTTATTGCCTCTTAACACTTTTCCTCAATCATGGCATTGCTTATAAGAGGGCTACATACACACTAAAAGTATGAAATGTGTGTATATCTTTAATTTCTAACTATGATGTTTTTCTTTATATTTCTTTCTTGTTATTTATTTATTTTCACTTTTTCCGTAGCCCGCATATTTTAAGTAACAATGTTGTAACTAAAATTGTCACTTTCAATTCTTACTTTCGCGGAATCCGCACATTATCAAGATGATTTATCTATCATCAGCTTAGTAAAATTCTTTTTCCGGCTTTGTGGAAATTGTCTAAATTTTATTCAGCTAATCCACCCATCATTTATTTGAATCATCTTTTGCAATGTAATCAATCACCAGGCGCAGCACCGAACGAAGGAGATGGAGCCTCCTTTGTAACGTTTTCTACATTTCGTTTTACACTGATATTCGTTTTTTTTCTTTTTTT
>CCAG010018597.1:0-16224 GCA_001077435.1 Glossina morsitans morsitans | reverse complement strand
AACATTGAAAAAATCTAGTTAATTAAAAATGGTCTACAAAACTTAAACGAAATTTCCAAAAGCGTAAAATTAAAGGAAAATTGGATTTTTTTCGAATTTTTTTAATACAAATTTTTTCTTTTTTTTCTTTTAGCAATGTAAAAAGCAAAGGATCTGCACTATTGTTTTGGCTTTTTTGTGGTTTGTTTTTTGTTTTACTTAAAAAGAACTAATCATTCAAAAGAAAATCATGATGAACTCAAAGGGCTTGAGTTGAAAATGCAAATCCATGGAACAAGCGCTTCCTTATTGCAGAAAGTAGTTAAAGTAAGAAAAACTATTTAGTTCTTGTCACTTATAGGGACCGCTTTAAATATAATTTTGTTGTTATTACTAGTGTTATTTTTTTTCTTTTGCATTTTTAATCGGGCTCGAAAATCATTCACACATTATTCGGATTCGAAATTTAAAGAGAGGTGATACAGTTTCGCCGTATCAGAATCTCCGAACAGTGCTTCTAATTTGAATGCTGAACGATATTGAAAAGCTATTCGCATTTGTTAACGTTTTCGAGCATTTGACATGGAAGCTGCTTGTGTGAAACGCACGAAGGTGGCCTATATAAGTTTGCTTGGTTTGGAGACCGGAGCCTAAGTCGCTGTTTTCCTTGCCTTTAATCTTCTTCAAGTTCACCTTTGTATCATTGAGCACTACTCGATATAGCAGCGTTCGCGAAATTAAAATTGGTCTTTGATCACAGCCTTTTATCATTTGGTCAATATATCAAGTGAACAACTGGAACGTCTCGTGAGATAGGGTTCGAGTTGAAATAAAACGTAAAAATGATGAAAACACTTTGCTTCTAAAAACTGGGCAAACTTTTCATCCTCTTTCAATATGGAATGCATTTGGAATCTGGCGGCTAGAAGGATTAATCTAGTTTTTTTTTTTTTTTTTTTTTTTTTTTTTCAATAGGAACCAGCGTTTCCTTAAAATTGAACAACGTCCATAAAATCAACGCCTAAAATTGTAAATTACACACATATCGGATATGATTTTAACCTTTCATTAAAGCAATGCGTAGTGGAAACATTACTAACTAAACGCATTATTCCCTCAAAAGCGAAAAAAGGATTTAGGATTTAGATGTAGTAGGCCTTCAAAAACATGCATCATTTATACAATATTTTTCAGATAGGAGTATGGGTTGGGCAAGTAAATTCCGTGGAATATCGGAAAGCTTTACTAACCTTGTACCACAACTGGTGTAGGGTATAACAAATAGATAATAGATGGTTCGGTCATTCTATCTGAATTAATCGATCGTTTGAAAGTTTTTAGCTCTACTATTAGAGAGCAATATCGTCTTCTCCGATATTTCCTCCCCTCTTATTACCTAACGCTCTAACACTCCATTACTTGTGGAGAAATGACATAAAAATCATTATGAGTGGGTCGGAATTTCACGTCATCCATGCAGTCGATTTTCCGAACATAGTCGTAGACTTGTCTTATAAGTATCTTGAGTTTACTGGATAAGAGAGATGAAAGAAAGATTTCTTGAAAATTGAAATCTGAACCGATGTCTCCATGCAATTTTCATACGATTGCTTAAACCCGTTAAACTTAGAAGCAAAGTAAGAAGTAACTACCGTAATACGTAAAAAAAAATTGATTATATTTTACCTATTTTCTGCTGGATTTTTTCCACAAAAAAAAACTTTTTTTCTTTGCAATCAAAACTTCAAACACGTAGGCCCATGCGCTAATACTAGAGTGTTTATTCAAAACTGACTTCAGTAATGGTGTCTGCAGCTAAGGAAAGATGAATCCGCTCTCATGTAACATTCACTATATTTGTTTTAGAGTTAACGGCCTGTTAGACCGTGTAATGTATCTTCAACATTCTGTGTTGTTCACTTTATGAGTAATAAGTGAAAAATGTGAAGAAAGTAAAAAAAAAAAATGAGAATTTGATCACTTGTAGTTTTGTGTGGGCGTAGCCGACTTTTTCCATTTTTAAATGTGGATGCGAAGCTCCTTCATAAAGTAGATTTAGAAAATTCCAATTATCTGTCTTTCACAAATTAAGGCAATAAGCTGAAATCCACATATTTTTGTTTAGGGAAATAAAGATTTCTTCAGTTTACACTTTAATTGGGCGCGCCCTCTTACCAATTTGCCGTAGTTGCAATGCCAACTTGCGTGGAAGAACTTCTCTGACCAGAAGGGTGTCAAAAGAACACCGACACACAGGCATGGCTACGTCAATTCCTAATTTCCCATTGATCAAGAATATAGGTTCTATGTACGGCCCCCGAAGCTTCCTTTTGGATGCTGCAAACAATGTGACAAAATGAGTATACTGCCACCCTTCAGAAAAAGAAAATGCTGTAAAAATGGATAGATATATAAGTCATCTTGATTGCGTAAAAATGTGGAATCTGCTCAAGCGAACATTGCTTAGGAATTAAGAGAAAGCTTTTTGATTTATGCGAATTGTTCTTCGAACAAATGCTTCGAATCCCGTAACATACTGGCATTCCGGAAGCAAACATATTTTTTTTTTAATTTTTATACCCGCTACGGAAGGATTCATTTCGTCACAATGTTTGCAACGCTCAAAAGGAAGCTTCAAAGGGCTTACATAAATCATATATCTTTGAGCAGCTTGGAATTCTCAATCGATTAAGCCTGAAGTGTGTGGTTGCGTTTGTGTTTTTGGCACTCTCCTGGTCGCAAAAATTAAGATATCGACTACAAATTACGTAAAGCGTAGATTGAATGCAAGTCCGTTTTTCAATGTAAAAATTTGTAGATTATTGCTCATTACTCACAATCTATAAAAGATAGAAGGAAATCTCTGTTATTTGTGTGCAGAAAGGGAAAAAATCGACCGTGTCCACACAACTTTATAAGTGATCCAACTTTTTTTTCACTTTTTCATGGTTTTATGTTTATTAATCAATCATAAGGTAAACAAGACAGAATGTGTAAAATTGTTTTGTACATTCCACAAGTGGACATATATTACTTGCCTAAAAAAGGGTTAATTCTACAATGAATATTTTGGACACCACGGTGTGGTGGATTATTGTGTTCATCACAATACCGTCGATATGGATATGAAATGAGAGGACTTGGAAAGTAGAATGCGACAAGCTATGCGCATTAGTTTCAAAATAAATACCGCGGACGTCACGAGGTAGTGGATTAATTTTCTCATCACAACCCCGACGATATGGGTATCATATTCGAAGACTTGGAGGGTAGAATGCGACAACTGAAGTGTTTTACATTGAAATTAAATTCTGCAGATGCCACGAGGTGCTGGATTAATTTCTGTTCAATAATCGAGACAATACGCGCGTCAAATAAGAGCCCTTGGAGGGTAAAATGCGCCAAACTAGGTGTGTTCCTTGCAAATTAATTATGGTGGTCGATTAATTTTTTTTTAGGGTCAGACTCAAATCCATTGGCAACTTTCAAATATAAGCAATGTATGGAGAGCATAGAAAACCCTGCCATCACTAGATATGTTTATGTCCATAAAGAAATATGACTAAAAATAACGATTTCTGTCGGCTTAATATTGGAATTTTTACATTTCTACGCACAATTTCCTCATACAATTTTCCTCACATATCAATCAAATTGTCAGCTATCTATTTAAAAAGTAAAACACAATTTTATTATTTTACATCACATGGGCTTTATGATCGTCTATTTTCGTATTTACGACAAAAAATCTAAATAACGTACACTGTTCCTTCCGCTCTGGCTTAAGAATAGTGAGTAAAGTAAATTATATTAAAAAATTTGGTTATATAAGCTTTTATTTTTTAGTGGAAGATACATTTTATCCCGTGCACTTTGTTATAACAATAAATAAAAGCACGTTAAATGGTGGTGGGTAGGCGAAATGCGGCCTCGGCCGAATATAACTTTCTCACATGTTTTTATTCATCTTCTCTCACGCCAGGTATGTAAATGCGAAATCGGAATTTACCCATAGATGGCTCTACCTGACAATGGAGTTACTGTCATACCGCGCCATTCGCGCCATTTTTTCTTGTGGACATCTGACAAAGATTTTGGTATTCACAACAACACAAGTTCCTTGTAACAGCGTAGTTTGTTCGTGGTCTTTGCATCGTATCGTATTGCTCGGGACGAATAGTGATTTTATTTTGAGAATTCTAGATGCAAAGTTCATGAGCAGTCCACTACTACTACACTATGTACAACAACCGCAAAATCACTAAGGTAATGGTGTGGTTTGTTGGAGAGCGGTGAAACGTTTAATATTAAAGGCTACCAACAACAGTTAATCGATTTGAATGGTTCGCTGTTAAAAAAATTTATCGAACTATAAGTTTTTACATGTGAGAAATCCATTCGCGTCATATTAGACACTCTCAACTGAGCAGTGGCTCGAGCAATTTTCAAACAGGTACGAAGAACGTATATGTAGTATATGCGAAATAAGAAGAAGAAGAATTGTCAAAAAATATTGATTTAGTATAACAAACAAAATATAGCATTTCCACTGTTTAAAGCTGTAGAAGCAAAATTTGGAAAGCAAGCATCGTAATTATTGCTGGTCAGAGTTGAATGAAGTGCATGAGCGACACCAATTGTGGTAAGAATCTGTAGTGGTTATAAAATTTCGGTCAATGCAAAATTAGTTATTGATGAATACCCCATTCCAACCCTCGATAAGCTTTTCAACAAGTTTTGCATAACCTATTGGGGTCGACTTGTCAAGAATTTGAGTAACATCGTGTACCCACTAAAAAAATTACTTCACAAGTACGGGAAATTTTATTTTAGTACGGATTTCATGACGTCCAGAAGTAAATGTCGGGCTGATGCATTATAAGTCTAAGTTGCCTTTAGTTTTAGCAATAAATGCCAGCTGATATGGCGTAGGTGAAATTCTAGGTCATATAGGCGAAGACGGTTGCGAGAGACCATTACAATTGGCTTGACAGACATTAAATTCAGTGCAACAGCAGTTCCGTCAAGCGCAGAAATTGTACTGATATCTATATGGAAGAATTACAAGACAATAAAGCAATAGCACAACTATTTTCATCTCAGAAGGCATTATCAACAGTGTCAGCAAATTGGAAAATTTTGATTACGAAGTTCGAATCGGAAAGGCATCGGAACATACAAACGCCGACATGCTGTCGAGGTTACTATTCAAGGACCAAACACCATCGTATAGAAGAACTAGGCCTCGTAGAGGAAGAAGTACTCGCAGTCTTGCCTGCCATCGTATATATATTGCAGGAAGCTCTTAACAATGACAGAGAAACAAAAAACCTAATTGATTGCGTAATGCACCATGTTAATCTAGCTCAAATGGTCAGTTTGGAACAACTCAAACTGAGTTCAGTTTCCATGCTGATGTTTTAATGAGTGGCGTTCAAGTAAACATCTCATAGTCATTGCGAAAACAATTACTCGATGAATTACGTTCCGCGCACTTCGTAATAATAAAAATAGCGACGTTAAATTTGGTGACATGGAGGATATAGAGAATTTGGTTAAAAATTGTGCCGGTTGTCAACCAACTCGTACTGAGCGAAAAACCAAATCTCCGTTGGCAAACACCTAGTAAGCCATTTGAAAGAGTTCATATTGAGTATGTTGACTCAAATGCTGGTTTTTTCTGGACGATTCGTTGATAAGTGGCCAGAAGTTCATATAGTACCGGATATGTCTACAGAAATAACAGTTTCAAAGGGTTGGGATATATTGGCTTGTTAAAAATAATTATTAGTACCCGCGGTCGACAGCTCAGTTTAAGTACATTTCAAAGATTTTTAACAGACAACGGAACTATGCATAAACAAGGTGCACCCTATCGCCCATTCTCGAATGGTTAGGCAGAACGATTTATATAAACACTGAAACACTGAAAAATAAGTTAATTGCCGCCAGATGTAGTGGACAGTGCTACCTAAAGTTCTTCCAGCCTATAGAAGCGCAATTCATTCCACAACTGGTAAACCATCTTCGATACTTGTATGCTCGTTAGGATCTAATCATACCTTACAGTGAAACTGATGATAAATAATAGAGTATTGTAATGAAATGAAGGTGAGAGGGTATCGGCACTTGATTGCTTAGCAAACAATAAGTGGTAATTTGGAAGAGTAATTGAGAAGGTGGGTGAATTACACACTACGAAGTCAAATTTGATAATGGACATGCTTGAAATCGGCACATTGCCCAGTTGGGAAAGCTAGGGAAAAGACTTTCGAATCCGATTGGTGCACCGCTTAAAACACTACGCAGACTTCGTCAAACGAAGCACCGGTCTCACCACATGAAGACCCTAACCCATTAAATAGTCCGATGCTAACGAGTAATGCAGTGTCCGATGAAAAACGCGCATTATCCAGTGAGCCACCGAATATCGACCGATTACTAAATGCTAAATTACTTCTACGACCATGCAGTCGGTTTCGAACGCCCAACATAATTCTTCTATGCGGGTGAGAGATGTAGTGTAGCAGTGCATAGTATAAATAAAATAAGAAGAAGAAGAACTGTCAAAACATTGAATTGTTATAATAAAGGCTTTCATACAGTGAACATGAATTTTCCATATAAAAATTTCGGTTTCATATGGACATACCCTGTACATGTGTAGATTTACTGGATTGTTGTAGTTATCTTGTATGTTCGAATCTTTTTCCCTTTTATTTATGTACGTATTTGGCATTTGTTATTGTATTTTGTGATGTTTCATAGCAGAAATGTGTTCCCCAAGTATTCTCTGCGCTCTACTATCCACACAATTTGTCTTCATATTTGTGAAAATAGATAACGGAAATCAATAATTAATGACAAAGAATTATTAACAAATAACGGATAATAAATTAAATTTATGTAAGAGAGCATATTTTTTGTAGGACCTTTTATCGCAGACTTTACACAACAATAACAACAACAAAGCAGAATTATTCTACGGAGAAATTGTGCCGTGGAAAAAGCTGCAGAATACCTCCATCTGATAAGTCATAGATAGGTGAATGTTGAAGAGTTTCAATTTTAAAAAACTTAACTGACTAAAGACATTGTTAGAAGACAAATGTACGTAACCCAATTTAAAGGCACATGCTTTACTTGAATGTGAAAATTTTATTAAAAATAGTTTTTCTCAATGAACAACCGTTGAAAAAAGTTCAGCCAAAACAGAAGGATTCGTGTTCGGTTTATTTCAAAATTCATCTTTTGTTAACGATAAAATATTATTTATAACGCAGTTGCTTAATTTTTTGCTTGTGCTTTCAAGTGAAAAGGAGTTGGAATTGAAAGAAAACGCTTTGTTATTGTTGTTGTTGTTGTTGTTGTTGTTGTTGTTGGGGAGACCTCCTATGAAAACTAAGGCGAGAAGTTGACATATATTAATGATATTAATATAACGATACAATCGGGACGAGAAGTATATGCATTCAGTGGACAGAGATGCATTCGCATGGGGAGAAAGATTTCTTTTAAAAATACCTCTACCTACCTAGTAACCCTCGGTCTTCTCTACAATGTCTTCACTTTTCTTGCTAAGCATATACGCTTTTCATGATTATATCCTACACCATCTGTGTGCTATAAGGGTGTGTTAAGTCTTTGTGGATGGTTGTTACGCTCAGAAGGAAACTTCAGGGACCCAGCAAAGCATATCGATTTGAGCATGTCCGTCTGTCCAGTTGTCCGTCCGTGTGATGTCTGGAATAAACATTCTCCTGGACAAAAAAATTTAGCTATCAACTTTAAATTTGGCAGAAACATTGGAAGTTCTCGCGCGCAGATTGGTATTGAAATTGGGCTAAATCGGTCGGAGGACACGCCTATATAATACGTACTTTTTAGTGTATTGTTATCAAAACGACCGAAAAACTGTGCAAGGCGAAGTGGTGTAGAGTACGTAATAGTCGGCATTGCCCGAATATAGTGTTCTTACGTGTTTTGCTTACTTTTTAATGAAAATTCATTTTCAACCCAAATAAGAGTGCTAATGAAAAATAAGGCCTTATATGTCAAAAAGATTTAATTCTTAATGTGTTATCTATTAAATCAATATTAAATGAATCACAAGGAATTGGGATCATAAAAATCTATTTTTCCGACCGCAAAATATGTAGGGGCTCACATGTAAGTAACACCAGTTATCGCAGCAAAGTGTAATTTATGGTTTGCTATCACGGGAGCAATTGGAAAATGATAAAATCTGTGACAAGTAAATTAAGTTTGCTAAATTTAGACCATGTTGGAGTTGTGGTATCCTTCAATATGAAGGCTTTCATAAAAATTATGCATTTACATAAAATTAATCTACAATTCTCGGTGTATTATTAATTAACTGAAATAGTGTAGGGTATGTAATAGTCGGCCTAAAGAATTCTTACTTGTTTTGTACGGGCACAGTTGTTTTATAATTTTTCGTGCATTTTGTCGAATACAACGCCTAAACTATTTTCATCAGAAAGTATCAAAAAGTACACCTCGTTGTCAAATAAATACTTATGTTTCATGAGCAGGGTCGGAAATATCAAACACTATTCAACTTTCTTATGAAATACTAAAGATTCCATATAACAAGTTTTAGAAATATGGCGTTATGTGGGGATTCGTCCCTGCTTTAAAATATGTAGGTTCGCCCCACTTTATCAAATTGTTTTAAATATTGTATGCACAGACATCAGACGGACAACGGACTTGACATGCTTTTATCGATTCGAAAAGTGTCCCTATAGCGCATTTCATTCATTTTCTAAACAAAATACTAAAAATTCTGTTTTGCATCCATGTAAAAGCGTATTATCCATGGCAGCCCTTATACGGGAGTCGAGGGACACCAAGCAGTGAATTCAAGTCGTCCAAATTTGACAAAATTCACTCTCTTGTCAAAGATCTGATTATTCTTCGCCTATTCTAGTTGTAACGTACTAAAAATGAGACCTTGTTGACTCTTATGTGGCTATTTTTCTAAGGAATTCCTATATGGGGCAGAGTTAAAAAAAATTACCGACGTCATCAAAGTTACTACAGTTAATTTTTATATCAAATCGTTGTAATACAGAAATTTTCGCAGTAAAACATTAAAGAATAGATATTTAGCACAGGTACTCTAGAGTCTGCCTGCTTGTCCGTCCGTTGTCCTCCCATGTATTCATACGTACAATGTGGAGCTAGAGATTTTTGAGACACTTTGATGAAATTGATTATCCTAACGTGTTTTGGCCCAATATTGAACGCTATATGAAAATGGTTTCAATCGGACCACTTTCCTGACTATTCCCCACACAATGCTTTATTTTGAAAAGTCATCAGATAAAATCGATAAATGATAGTACAAGGGCACTTTATATTGACGTGAAGAAATCGCATTGAATGGCGCATATTTTTGAAGCCTCTCCCCTATGCGGATTCCTATGAAAAGTCCAATTTTTAACATTTTATGATGAAAATCGGGTCATAAAATCAATTTTGCAAAAATTGATCGTAAGGTTACTGGATCATACACGGCTATTTTTTAGACCCCATCATATATGTAAGTCTAATTTTTAGTTCTTTATGGCGAGAATGCATGAAAAATGATAAAAACCTTAACAAGAAAATTCAAAATTGCTAAATTTGAATCACGTTAGTTTATGTTTTGGCCAATCTCAAATTTAGGAGCTTGCATGAGGAGTCCGCCTTTACAAAACAACTAGTTATAATTTTTGGTGTATTAGAAGATAGTCTGTAGATTGTTTAACGGTCCGACTTAGTTGGCGTGACTATAAAGTTTTTACTTTTTGTACTCTACTTCACTTATACTAGGGTGCTAGGGTATATTTAGTTTGTGCAGATGTATGTAACACCCACAAGGACTTGAAATAGACGCACCTTTTATTATACCAAGCAAAACTTGTCCGTTCGTCTGTCTCTCTTGTTTTCTTGTATTCAATTCTTTGATGAATTCTGGTACACTGGCTCGTCTTGGCCCAAGAACAAACGATACTGGAAGTGGTTCAGATCGGACCATTTTTTCGACAACTTGTCATATAACGTCCCCTTTGAAAACTGTAGAGTAGTGTCGGGTATTTAATGGCGAAACGTGTCACAATGCAGTGTTTTTACTTGTCTTTTATATAAATTTTTCAAAATTTTTAACTTCTTCTGACGTATATTTGCTTTATTCAATAAAGTTCAATAAAACTTCCGTGCAATTTAAAGGTACGTGCTTGAATTGTGCTCAAAACCAAATAACTCATATTCACGTGAACGATGATGTTCAAGTAAGCTTGCGGTATTATTATCATCGCCCAATCTATTCTTTGATCTTAGTTACACGGTCTAGACGAGTTTATGCAATCTCTTCATAGAAGAGTTTATGCAATTGAAAGAAGAAAACGTTTATTTGCAACAAATTACTAAACAAGAGAAATTTTAAATGCATTTTACCTAAAATTAAATAAGTGATTATTTATTGGTGAAAATTAATCACAAAAATCAATTCAAAACCGACATCCGATAATCCGGATACGGATAATAAGGATATGGCTGTCGAGAAGCTTATGTTTGTTCCTTTGAACGTGAGATTGTTAAAACTTTAAAGTGATGCTTATTTTAATTGCATTAGAAACGAACCGAAAATTGAATCCTTAGAAAAAGCCGACTTCGGGTGGCCCATAAATAGTTCCATGTTAGATTGCAGATTGCAGATTGCAGATTGCAGATCGCAGATTGTTTGATCAATTGATGTCTTCATTGATGGAGAGTGTACATACATACATGTACCCATAATTATTAACTAATACATTTACTTCGAAGTGGACAAAATAAGAAGCAGAATAGTTATATGAATTATTGCCACCCAGAAAATGATGTAGAGGAAGGTTCAAGCCAGATTTCCAAAAGTGTATATTATTAATAATTTAAGGAAACGTCGCAAATATGCGAAGTAGTTAACGCTATATGAATTTGCTGTTGGCGAATCAAGGAACATTAATAAGGGAGGTGGTAAGTGTGTTCGAAAAAGAGAAAAGCGTCCGCAACACGAGCGCCTGCACAAATCTGTGCGTGTATTTGACTTGATTGATTGACGCAAATAAAGTCAGAGTTTATTTACGTTGAGCCTTAAAGCTAAGCAGCTCATAGGTGCAGGATGCCACAAACAGCATGTGCATACGTATGTAATCGTCAACCATTGACAATAACTCAATGGCCCTTAAAAGGAGGTCAAGTGAATACTCATACGGCTCAATAGTAGTTATACGCGTGCACAAAAACATAAATTGAATAGTATGTATATACGTACCTTTTTTTTGTGCAAAATTTAGATTTGTTGAACAAGTGCGTTACGACTGCCTTATGGGATTAGGTTGTGTTAGTTTTTTGTTTTTTTGTTTTTTTGTTTTGAGTAAGTGAGATAGAGATGGCTAGCATTAATAAAAGGAACTAAAGTTGCAGTTCTTTTGCTGTTGTTGAACGGAAGCTGGGCGTATATGATATCAGGGTATCATTTCAGGTTAAGTCGTGTTTTCCTCTGCTCGTTATTCATGATTTTGCTTTTTGGGTCTTTTGAAAACGAGTTCATCAGATTTGTATGGGATTGTGCAAAAAACACGACAAAACCAAAGGCCAGAAGTAACACAAGTGTGATTGATTTCAATAGAGCTCGATTTTGTTGGACTCGCTTGCTGCTTTATTGCGTCATCAGACCATATTGCGATATTATCATGATTTGCGTACACGCCATAGCTTGTTTTGCTTTTTATTAACTTTTACAATACGTTCAGCGCATATCTGTGGCTTTGCATTTATTTTCTTCGAATGACAGTTGGTTTATGTTTCAAGTTCAGAAAATTAACAAGAACATACAAATACGAAAAAAGAGATTTCTTTTTTTTTTTTTTACTTCTGTTTTCTTTTTTTTTTTGTTTTTCTTTTCTGCTTTCTCTGGCTGAATGTTTGGTCTGAAAATTTTGTATTCTATGTTGTATTACAGGAAAATGAAAGAATTTGCGGTGTTTTATTAGCCGCTTTACTCATTTCTCGTCATTTTTCTGTTGGCACTTATAGCGTTGTTGTGTTTATTGAAGGTGTAGAAAAAAATATGTATAAAATACAACAGTTATAAATATAGGTGCTATTAGGTGATGTGTAGATAGATAGATAGATAGATAGATAGAGAGAGAGAGAGAGAGAGATATTTATATATATATATATATATATATATATATAGAGAGAGAGAGAGAGAGAGAGAGAAATAGAGAGAAAGATTTATAGAAATTGAGAAACAGAGATTATCACGCAAGAGAGCGCGTGAATGTGTTCTTTCTTTTGCTTATGTGCGTTTAGTAGTACAAAAAAAAAAAAAAAATAAATAAATAAAATACACTTGCTACCGGATTACCACATAACTGTGTGTTCATTCGTTTCTTAAAAACAATAATAGTTTACATTATTTATTTATGCATATGCGGGCGTGTGCAAGTTATAATGCCTGCTTAATCAAGGCTTTAAAGAAAAGGATTCTCACCTGCACGCGCACACTCTTGCAAACACATGCATGCACTCTTGCGTGTACGTTATAGTGGGTCAATTAGTTGAAAAAAGAAAGAAACAGAAAACACACAATAACAAAGTATTGAGAATAAAAAATAATAGCATGTGTGATAAAGTGTGTGAGTTTAGTTTTTCAATTTTTTCAATTTTTTTGCAATTTTTCAATTTAATTTTTTTGTTTTTTCTTTTGCTTGCTATTGCTTTGTTAATGTGTTTTTACCCAATAAACTAGCGAAGACCATTACGAAGCATGTTCCCAGATACACATCAATGGATTTGACATATGAAATTTTTGGCAGGGCAGCATTAGTTGATGACATCAGCGTGGTCATTGTTAGCACGGTAGTGACACCGAGCGCCACACGAGCTGGCGTGGCGTTGCGATTAAGCCAAAATGATACCCATGATATAATAACGATCAGTCCAGATGGTATATAAATTTGTATTAGATAATAACCCATCGAACGCACAAATTGTATCTCACAAGCCAAACGTGAATAGTTTCCTATTGTTGCGGTAAACACGATGTGGATTAAACAAAATAAGAATAAAATATATTATTATCAGCATTTCTACTATTTCTCATTTCATTTATATTCATTTCGTATTTCTGAATAAATATTGATATTTATTTTCATAATAAATTTTAATTTGTTATATGATAACAGAAAAAAAAACCAACAACAATAATTAATAATGATACGTTATTATAATTTCATTATTATTAAAAAAGAAGAAGGCGAAGAAAAACAAAAAAAATATATAGAAAAACTAAATTAGAACATATACAACAACAATGACGACAATGAAGAAAAATGAAGTTTATTTGTTTGGCAAAAATGTTTTTCCTAAATTTTTTTTTTTTAAATTAAAAAAATTGAGTGCAAAAATTCAATAAATATACTACAACAAACGTTAGTAAAGGAAAATCGTAACTTTAAATAATAATAATCGCAATAGTAATAATAATAATAATAATAATAATAATAATAATAATAATAATAATGACAATGACAATAATATAATAAATATGTCACTATAAAACAAAAAATAAATAAATAAATAAATAAATAAAAAAAGATACAACGAATAAACTGTAAAAGAAACGATATGAACTGTAAAAGAGACATGTTTTTCTTTGCATGAAAGTTAAAAAGAAAAAAGAATTCGTTATGAATTATATTTTTAAAGCATACATTTTTGTAACATTGTGTGTGTTGCTCACATCTCATAGATTAAACAGATTAACAGACCTACAGAGGCCGATCCATTTATATTAAAAGCGATTTTGCATTTCTATATCGAACTGATACCGACAAACCGATTGGGCCTTCATTTCGAAACGTTTGTGTTTCGTATTTGAATATTTGTGAAATACGCCCCTTGCAGGCGTTTCATTAATAGGACTTAAATACAAAAACTTTTCTTGTTTCCCTTTCTTTTAATGAATTTGAAAAGTTGCACTTAATTTCGTCGCTTCAACGGAGATGGAAAAAGAGGAACGTCTTTACATTTAGTTAGTCCTCTGTCGCGTCTTAATTCAAGATGGGCGGTTTTCTTTTATTTGTAGGTCTCTTTACGAGCCGTAGGCATCGAATAAGTAAAAATAATTGTATTACAGACTCGTATCTGTAGATTTCAAGTTAAATCGACTTGAGTGACTTTGACTTTTTAAATTTATGATCAAACAAGAAGCGTTTAAAAGATACCAACGGCGGGTATTTATTTATTTAACTGCAAGTTGTGCAAGAGCGATAAAAGCATAACAACACAAGAAATCATGACGATATATATATGTAACGGTATATATATATATATATATGTATCAAATTATTTAGCGTTTTTTTTTTTTTTTTTCAACTTGTAACTGTTTAATCTATGAGAGAATGTCTGATGACTCATTATGATGATATGTAGCTTTGAGAGCTGATAGCTTATTTTAATTATGGCAAAGAAGATAATTAAAAAACTATCACAAAATCTTTAATGCAACTCACTAGCAGCTGATTAGCCAAGACAGAAACCTAAATTAGTCAAATTTAGGCATTTTTAAAACGAGACACGTAATTACGAATATCGTATAATTTGCTTTCTTCTTTTTTTTTTTTTTTTTGATTTTTATGTTTTAATGTTTTTTTTCTTTTGCAAGATGTTGCCTGTTTTTTTTTTTTGGCAAAAAGTTAACATATTTAATAGCATGCTTGGGAGGGCGCTTTAATTGATTACTAGTCCTAATCGACTAATTTCGTTTTCGTAGGCTACAAGTACATTTACATATGTATATATGTAATAAATACTCTAAAATGCATTCTAAATATTATTATAATGAAATAAGAAGTAGTTTTTTTCTAAAATTGTTTTTTTTTTTATTTTTTTTTTTTATAAAAAATGTCTTGACTATGTTTTGACTAAAATGCATAACAAAACTAAAAAAAAAAAGAAAATTTGAAGAAATTGTATCGAAAGCTTTTATATTGCTTTATTAAAGAAAAGAAATATATGTGAAAAAAATATTGATGCCATTTATTCCATGTATAGCTAATATTATGTTAATAATTATAACCATGGATTTATGTATGTATCGATGTCTTGAATCATATTAATACAGTTTTACACCTTTGTTTCGTTTTGCATACCCACCACGAAGAGCACAAAGAGAGTAATTGTAAGCTTTTCTAATTTTGTCTATCTTTCCCAATTTTTTTCGTCTATAAATCGAATCATATATAATTATGGTTTTGTTTTCACCCTTTTTTTGGAAAAATAAAGTTAAATAAGTTACATTAGTTAATTCATCTAATGACACATTCGCATCTTTTTTCATTAAATTCATAGATAGATGCAACATTTATTTATTTTTTTATTAACCTGAGGACATTATGAAAATGCGGCCTTTAATTCGATTTCCTTCCATTTATTAGAACGATTCCCAAAACCGTTAAGCGGCTGATTATAGTACGAGAGAGTGCCATAACACTGAGATAGAGAGAGAGCGTAAGAGAGTTTGAATTATTCAAGCTCAACATTGAGAGGAACTAGAGCAACAGGGTTAAGCGGAAAAAGGGACGGCGATGTGAAGGGACCTTTTTATGTTATTACGTGAACGTTTCTCGTGTTTTTTTTTTCTCGTCAACTGCATTACTAAGTGTGAGTGTGTTCGTTGTAATGCAATGAGAAGCATATTTACTTGTGTTTTCATACATTTTATGAGATATTAAGATCCGTGTCCTTTGTTATGCTATATTGAAAAAAAAAAAGAACCATAAAATAAAGCTTGTGGTGGGTAATAAAAGTTTCGATTTACGCCGAACATTATTATTGTTATTTTTTTTTTTTTTTAATAGCTATTCATTGTTTTTTATTGTGAGAGAAGAAATTTCAGTGTCTTCTTTTATTAAAATCGATTGGTGTCACACTATAATGAGATCACATGAAGGCTAGATCTGAGTTTTAATTACAAAAGAAAATAACAAAAAACGAAGAAGAAAACAATTATTAAGAACTGAAAACAGAAAGAGAAACAAAAGAATAAATTTTAGAATTTATCTAAAGTCACATGCGGCTTATTAAGGTTTTTAATCATTCGTTTAAGAGAAAATTTTACGGCAATAGGAGAAAGCTTTTAGAACGCGCGCTAGTATTTAGCTATAAACTATTAAATGTTGTATTTATTGG